>JAHIAM010002085.1:0-95386 GCA_021605205.1 Aegilops longissima | reverse complement strand
ATACAACATAAATTTGAATTATTTCATGCCCTGTTTTCTTCCCTACTATCCATTGCACATGTCTATCTTACAATGTCTGTACATTCAATTACTTTTCTTGTTTATCGGCCATTTCAATTGGAGGGAGTGATGGCAGTATCTGTGGGAGTAAAATCACGGTCTTCAGAAAAGATCGTGCTACCTGTCGATGCAGATAGAACCACGGTTGTACTTGCCCAAGAACCAGCCCCACCACACATAACCCACACTCATGCAGATTGTACCCCTACCCAGTTGGACAGAGAACCAGCTACACCCCTTCTAACCCCAACCCCAGCACCAGTTCCTGTTGACACAGCACCGTCTCCACCACAGAGCACCCAAACACGAGCAGTTAGTAAGGCAACTGCAGTGCCCAAATCACGAGGACCACCACTCCGAACCCAAGTCAACGCTTAAGCGTAAGAAGAATTCTTCTCGATTCAGTTCCGTAGCTATGGTTCATACTACTTTGCTCTTGCATCATTTGTATTCTTGATACCAACCAATTTCAAATTTGAAGGATGCAATTGAAACTCCAATGGCGCAACAGGTATGTTTTAAACATGTTTCTTCAACGTGTTTGGCTGTTTGCTGTTGTAACTTGCTCTATGTTGATTTCAGTTTCAATTGAATAAACAGTTATGTTCTCATGCCATGCACATTACAAGTGTTGTTATTGCTGTGTAATTTCCCACACTTATATTCTGTCTATGCTGCTTTGTCTTAAATAGATATGATTCGAACTGTATCTATCTTGATTTGGCAACATAAACTAGAATGATATAGACCATCAAAGTGACCATACTACATAGATATATGTTTGTTTCATGTTGTTATCCTGTCCACCTTACTACTTGAACTAGTTTACCAAAATGAGTTTCATATACTACATTGTAAACCTGAGATGTGTTTGTTTGTTTCTCTTTTAGAACGCGGATAAAATATTGGAGGAGAGTACCCTATTATGCAATGGTAAAGGAAGTAATGCAGATAAGGTTCAAGATAGTGAGACATCCTGTTGGTCTCCAAGAAAGCTGATAAAAACTATATTGAAGACACCGAGACAACCCCAAAGTCCTGTCTTGATGTAGTGTTCGATTCTTGGCTACCACCTTGGCACCACTCTTGAACTCGTTGCTGAATCAGTTCGGCTTCTTGAGTCTCAACTTGAAGTTGAAAGACATCGATCGATGTTATCGACAGAAGCGAAGGACCGAGAAGTCCTGTAGAATTCAGATGCATACTTTACGGTGCAAGACTTAAGCGCCAAACAAGATAAAGTTAATAAGCTTGCTAAGCATCTTGCCGACATTATGGGTACCAGGATATTGTTTCTTGAGCTCTTACAAGTGGTTTCATTTCGGACTTGTTTTGCTGCGGCGTTTATATCTTTGTTGTGTTCCCTATATTTGCACTGGTGGCGAACTTTGATGCCCAGTGGATGTAATATGTGTAATAGCCGTGATAGCCTAGTGTAAGTTGCTTGCTTATTTATTTCCTTGTTGTCTTGTTTATTTGTTTGCTTGTAGTCAGTGCAGTTATTTTTCTGCGGTTTGCTAGTGGCTGTAATAACCTATTTTTTAAAACTAGGCCACAATAAGCGCCACAAGAGGTGACACTTGGGCCCACGGGTCGTAGAAGCGATGGGCCTTCTACGGGCGTAAAAAGCGATGGGCCTTCTACGGGCCGTAGAAACAATGGGCCTTCTATGGGCCGTAGAAACAATGGGCCTTCTACAGGCCGTAGACACAATGGGCCTTCTACGGGTCGTATCATCAATGGGCCTTATACGAGCCATATGATCAATTGGCCAAACATGGGCCAAACAGACCGCATTCTGGCCGTAAACGGGCTAGAGTTGGAATCGTCCGTTCATGGGCCGACCATAACAGGCCATTGTTAATAGGTCGTATTTGATGATGTATGAAAACGGCCCAACGTATTAACGGACCACAAACGGGCCGACTGTCACCACGGGCTGAATTTGGCCCACAGCGAGAAATAGCGATGTGGGCCGTAAGTAAGCGAATCTTTGAAATGGGCCCAAGAATAAATGGGCTCGAGAAGGCGAAAGATAACATGGGCTGGAAGCGCCCAACGGAATAACGGGCCGTTAATGGGTATAAAGTGATACCTTTGTTCTATACGGGCGATTTCACCACGGGCGTTAATGGGTGTAAAGTGATACACTATTCATTACGGGCGGTTTCACCATGGGCCGTTAATAGGACAAGAGTTACATAGGGCCTCATATGGGCGAAAGGCGTCATGGGCCATACATGGGCGGAAGTAACAATTTGGAATCATATTGGATGGCCCAGATGACACTCTGGCCTAATTGAATAGGGCGTAACGGGCCTTGGTTAGCGGGCCGTAAATGGGCTATATGCGAACAGGTCGTTAACAGGCTTTCCATGGGCCGGCCCGCCACCTTTTGACCAAGTCAAACGGGCCGGCCTTTTCACGGCAATGGGCCTCTGTTGGGCCGTGTCACGTGTCGACGTATCATAGGCGCCTTCTGTCCAATGAGTGGATGACATCTGTCCTAGCGGTGAGCCGACACGTGTTTCCTCCAGCCAATGATGATTTTACACGTGGAAAATCCCCATTGGTCGGGGCTGTTAACGGGTTATCGGATCCAAAACCCAACCCGATAGCTTAACGGCGTTCCGTTATGGTGGATGCCACGTGTCTGTCACACTTGACGAAAGCACTTCTGTGACGCATGATTTATCATCATGGAAGTGGACACTTCCGTGATGATAATTTTCGTAATGTCATGGAACACTTCTCTGACGACACAGTATGACTATCTTGATTCTGTCATAAATTTGTCATGGATGTACATGCATGACAAAAAACGCGACCTACTGTGACAAACACGTATCATCACGGAAGTGTGTTTTTTTGTAGTGTCGGTAGCTTGGGAGACAAGGGGTTGCAGCGCACTCTATATAAGCCACACCCATCTCCATAGCCGGGCACGTTCAATCTCTGTAACCATATCCATCAAATCAAAGCAAACCTCAGGGCACGAGACGTAGGGCTTTTACCTCCACCGAGTGAGGGGCTTGAACTCGTTAAACACCGAGTGTTACACCTACGCCGTAGCTAGTCTCTGCCCCTTATTCGTACCTCTAGTACTCATTGTCAGGATCATAACCCCGACAGGACCCACAAGCCACCAGGGCGCACCCTCGTCACTTTATTACAGCGCGATAGGTTCAAAACGCTAATAAGAGTGGGAGCGTATGCCTTATTATGGTCGCTGTGACTAGTAGAAATGATTTATATTTTATGGAAAAAAACTCTTCTCCTTTGAATGTCACTTTTTGATGTACGCACTTGCTTCATATGTGGTCTACACTACATCGAGGGAAGTATGAACCGCTATTCAAAGCCCTGTGTATGGGGTTAGAGCGGGTGACCTAGGAGGTTTTTACCCAACATGGGTGACAGCATAATCTTCGACTCGGTCCACCACTGCCTTTGGCATAGGCATAGTATCGCTCTCTGACTCTATTGTTGCTGATACATTGATTTCTTATTATCTTTTATTAGACCATAAGTGTTTTCTTGTGTTCATTTAAGTTATGCAGAGGTCGGTGTTGCTCATTATGCTTTTGTATTCTTTGGATGCTATATTTTGAGTAAATGAAAGTGCCCTTTATCAGAAAACAATTATATTGTTGGCAACATTGAACAAGATTCGATATTATTTGTGGCTATCCTAGACTAGTTTCATATCATAGCAAGATCAACCCACACAAAGCAAACCACTCTGCAAGCATGGTGTGTTATATGGAAAATTGCAACTTGCCTCCTAATGATTTCAGGGACCCTTTTATTATTAATCACTCCGGAATTTCACTAGTGGCACCCAGCCTCTCTAATGTTCTCCGGTCATAATTAGACACGTGAGTCGATAATAGTAATCCTGTGTGAATCTGCCCGTGAGTCATTACTCTCACATTATTGCAATGGTTTTGTATGTTTGTTGCTCTTTATTGAATATACATCAAATGATTAGAACATGGTTAATAGTACAACCAATTGTTGGCTATATGATGTTGTTATGTCAGAGCAAGTACAATAAGGTGATGTAAGCGGATGGCAAAACATTAAATATTATATTTATGCAGAGCTGGAAGAGAGAGAAGAGAAGTGGACTACAGATTAATAATCGGCTATATCATGTGCTCCTAAAGACTATTTAAGAGAGTGAAGTGGGTCTGCCAAATTATTGTCGTTGAAGAATTTGCTGGGGTGTGTTTGGTTTGCTCTTGATATTTCGGATCTAAATCAAAATTTTGGTCATGCAGTTACATTTCCCGCCCACGGCAGGCGATTCCCGCGGCGGAAGAATCCCTCGCTAATATATTGGCACACCCACAGTTTGAATGGGCCGGTGCAGGTGCAACACAAACAATATCTGCATATTTATTTCTAACTATTGTAGTTGCGGGCTATAAGATTGACTACAGATGATAACTCATACAATAAGATTGGCTATAAGGTTAGTTATAAGAATAGTACTTTTTCCACCTTCTTATCTATGTCTCTTTCTTTATATTTATTGTATCTTCCTAGAAAAACGCATAGAGCTAAGCTTTTGCATGAGAACTCACCCTCTCACTTTTCACATCTCTCTCCTCTACATAGAAAAAATTATAATGTAAGCAGGGTACAAGCATGCTATTGTACTTCTCTTAGTATGGCAATCAACAAACGGCGGATCCATTACCAAGGAGACAAGATCGAGAGTAACTGCTTCACTCCCTCTCGTCCAGGAAAATGTGATCAGGGAGGCGACAAACTCCTCCCATGCTTTGCTGGAGAGGCCGTGGGTCCTCTTGCTGTCATGTCGCTGTTCTGGTGATGGATGGGGCGGGAACCACGGCTGTCTGCTCGGCTATAGTTCAGGTTAGGTTTAGTGTGTTGCACGGCGGCATTTGGATGGCGATAAGTCGGCATTTGGAATAAAAATTCCCTGATCCCAGCCCCATCTCGATGACGTCCTTGGCGGTGAAATAGAGGGATCTGTGGGAACCTTATTCTATCGTTTCCTTGATGTGATGGATCTGGTGGTGTTTTGTTGTGTCTATGCGGATCTCATCTCCGTGTGGCGTCGTCTTTGTTTGGGGGAAGATGAAGGTCCCAGATCAATGTTGGAGGCTTGTGGGCAGGGGTGGAGCTGGGCCCCGGGCACCCAGGGCCCAGGCCCGGGGCGTGGAAAATGTTACAGGCTATTATCTGTATAGGTTTTTTGCAGGCTCGGGGTGCAGCGTTTTCAAAAAAAGATGCCCAAAGCCTGATGGGTTGGCTAACCTGGAAAGTGGGCACGCACGGGGCAGGACACGCTCGATCTAACTTGCACGTAGGATTTGCTAAAATAAAGAACTTGCGCATAGGAACAGGAGACGCCAGCGCCTCCCCTAGGCAATAAAACTAGGGTTTCTCCGTCTTCCGGCGCTAGCCGCCGGAATTTATCTTTCTGATCGGCGCCGTCTCTTCACCGGGCTTCCTCGGATCGGGGCGATCGTGGCCATCGCTGCCTTTTGTTTTTCTCTCGCAAGGGGGGATTGGATCTGGAGATGGCAACAAGTCCTAGCTCGCAAGGACGGCAGGGGGAGGAGATTACGGATGAGTTGTTGGCTCGGCTGAACTTACAGGAGGAGGAGGATGATGACTTCATTTGGGAAGAAGAATTGCCAGACTTGGGGGCGTCGGCGAATTTGCTCGCTATAGCCCGGGTGAATACACCGAAATATTTTAGCCCTAATGCTCTGTACGGGGACATGCGGGTGGCATGGAATCCCGCGAGGACTGTGGTATGGAGGAAGATCAAAGATTATCTGTTCACATCCCAGTTTGGTTGTCTTGGGGATTGGAACAAAGCAATGTTGGAGGGACCCTGGCTGTTCATAGATCATGCGGTAATCTTGAAGGAGTATGATGGATTCAAGAAGCCCGAGAGTGTTGTCCTGGACATGCTGTCGGTCTGGGCTCAGATACATCTTCTCCCGGATAATTTTCTGATAGAATGGGCGGTTAGGGGGTTGGCATCTCGCATCGGGGAAGTGGAGGAGGTCCAATTGAAACTCCTGGCAGGTTTCTTTGGGGAGTTCATCTGGGTCAGAGTGAAAATTGATATAAATGCCAAGATAAAACGCTTTGTTACGGGGATGAAAGGAGAATAAAGGGTGAGATACCAAGTGAAGTATGAGAAACTCCCAATCTTTTGTTATAACTGCGGTGAATTTGGCCACTGGCATGAGGAGTGTGGAGACAGAGTTCATGATGAGTCCACTTTTGAATGGGGGAGTTTGTTTTAGCTGACAATGTGAGCTTCAGGCCTGTTGACTAGGGGAATTTTGGCACCCAGCGAGGCAGGGGAGGCCTTGGGAGGTCAGGGGGCGAGGAAGAGGGAGGGAACCCTATAATCCCCATCAGAGCTGGCGCTTCAACTCGCGACAACAGAACCAGAACAATGCTAGGGCACCAACAGATGAAGTGACAAAGCCGGGAGTTCAGGTAGTGACAGTGGAGAAGCCCAGTGGTGATCTAGAAGGGGCAAATGGATACCCAACAAAGAACAAGCGTGCCTCAGTGGAACATCTGCCCAGCACGTCAGAGGAGAAACAAGTTGTGGGCGAGAAAATAAATGATCACAACACGGGGGCGGTCATAGTGCGGGAGAAACAGGTTCTGGTCCCGCCGCTCTCTCCGGTATATGTTTCACCATGCAAGCACATCAAGAGACCAAAGAACACTGGTAGTGACAAGGATGTGACCGGGAAGGGGGATACCTTGTCTTTTGAAAACATGGCTGAGAGTGAAGCAACACCAACCAAAGAAGCTTTATTGGCGGGCTCCTCCGGGGAGTGCCGTCGGGCGTGATGTCTACTACGCAACTTTATTCTTGTAGACACGTGTTGGGCCTCCAAGTGCAGAGTTTTGTAGGACAGTAGCAATTTTCCCTCAAGTGGATGACCTAAGGTTTATCAATCCGTGGGAGATGTAGGATGAAGATGGTCTCTCTCAAACGACCCTGCAACCAAATACAAGAAATCTCTTGTGTCCCAACACACCCAATACAATGGCAAATTGTATAGGTGCACTAGTTCGGCAAAGATATGGTGATAAAAGTGTAATATTGATGGTAGAAATATATTTTTATAATCTGAATAAAAAAAGCAAGGTAGCAAATAGTAAGCAGGCACAAAAATGGTTTTGCAATGCTTGAAAATGAGGCCTAGGGTCCGTACTTTCACTAGTGCAACCTCTCAACCGTGCTAACATAGTTGGATCATATGATTATCCCTCAAAGTGCAATAAAGAATCACTCCTGAATTCCTATTAGCGGAGAACAAAAGATAGAAATTGTTTAGAGGGTACGAAACCACCTCAAAGCTATTCTTTCAGTTCAATCTTTCAAGAGTTCGTACTAAAATAACACAAAGTTATTCTTTCCGTTCGATCTATTCTAGAGTTCATACTAAAATAACACCAAAGAAAATTCATATTCATAATACTCAATCCAACACAAAGAACTACAAGGAGACCCCAAAGTTTCTATCGAAAAAAACATAATAAAAACCTGCATCAACCCCTATGCATAAATTACCCCAATGTCACCTCGGGAATCCACAAGTTGAGTGCCATAACATACATCAAGTGAATCAATATGATACCCCATTGTCACCTCAAGTATTCATACCGCAAGACATACATCATGTGTTCTCATATCTGAATATTCGATCCGACAAGACAAAACTTCAAAGGGTAAAGACTTAGTTCATCACAACAAGAGTATAGAGGGGAGAAACAGCATATGATCCATCTATGTTAACAAAGCCCATGATATAGATCACAAGAGAGAGAGAGAGATTAAACACATAGCTACTGGTACAAACCCTCAGCCCGAGGGTGGACTACTCCCTCCTCATCGTGGTGGCCGCCGGGATGATGAAGATGGCCACGGAGATGATTCCCCCCTCGGCAGGTGCGAACAGGTCTAGATTGGTTTCGGTGGCTCTGAGCCTTGCGGCGGCGGAACTTCTGATCTAGGTTAACCCCGAAGGGTTTCGGAATATTTGGGAATTTATAGTGCAAAGAGGGGGTGTGGGAGGCCACCGAGGTGGGCACAACACAGCTGGGCGCGCCAGGGCGGGCCCTGGCGCGCCCTGGTGGGTTGTGCCCCCCTCGGGGCACCCCCCAGGTGCTGCTCTGGCCCATCTTGGGTGTTCTGGTCCACAAAAAATCTCCAAAAAGTTTCGCGATGTTTGGACTCCGTTGGATATTGATTTCCTGCGATGTAAAAAACAAGCAGAAAACAGCAACTGGCACTTGGCACTGGATCAATAGGTTAGTCCCAAAAAATGATATAAAGTTGCTATAAAATGATTATAAAATATCCAAGAATGATAAAATAATAGCATGAATACTTCATAAATTGTAGATACGTTGGAGACGTATCAGGGCTCAATGAGTATTCTAAGCTGGACCTACCGTGGTGTGGACAATGCTGCGACAGTTCCAGAGCTTCGCAAGACCGCGAAGAATTTTGCCCCTACTCTTTTTTGTATTGTTGAAACTCAAATTGATAGGACAAGAGTAGAGAAGCTAGCAGGAACTATACGTTTTGATAATGGCTATGCTGTTAGTAGTCAAGGTAGAAGTGGTGGTTTAGGGATTTTCTGGAATAATCCAATAAATATTGAGATGCTTGGTGACTCGGTTTATCACATTGATTGCTTAGTTCAAGATCCACGGAGTGATCCTTGGAGAATAACCCTGTTATATGGTGAAGCCAAAACACATTTACGGCACCAAACATGGGATATATTGAAGGGGATCAACACTTTGAGCAATATCCCTTGGGTTTGTTTGGGTGATTTCAATGAAGTATTACGTCCGGATGAACATGAAAGCATTGGAGAGCGAAGTAATGCTCAAATACAGAGTTTTCGAGATGCGGTGGACATGTGCATGTTAATGGATATAGGATATCAAGGCCGGTTCTGGACTTACGAGAAGAAAGTGGTGGGTGGCAGCTATACACGGGTTCGACTGGACCGAGCCCTTACCACTGCAGAATGGAATGAGAGGTTCCCAACACCCCACTTGAAACATTTAACTGCTGCAACATCGGACCATTGTCCTATTCTGTTATATCTCCATGATGAAGTAGCAACCTCTCATAAGAAAGAGTTTAAGTATGAAGTAATGTGGGATACGCATGAAACATGGAGCGACACAATCCTGGAGAGCTGGCAGGCTGGGGGGATGGTAGAAGGAATGAATGAACTGCAAAGGAAGCTGAAGGTAGTTTCTGTAGAATTGGGAACATGGAACAAGAACACCTTTGGTTCCGTTCAGAAGGAGATCAAAAGCCTGAAAGTTGAGCTTGAGAGATTGCAAAATGACCCAGCAAGAACTAGACCCACACATGTTGAGCTAAAAATAAATGAGAAGCTTATTGAATTGTACCACATGGAGGAGCTTATGTGTGGTGGCAGCGGTCGAGGCTGGAATGGCTCTCGGCAGGAGATCGTAACACAAGATTTTTTTCACCTCCGAGCCAGCTAGAGGCGCAAGATTAACATGATTAAGGCCCTAGCAAACTCACTGGGCGTTCTAACAGAGGATATGAATGAGCTGAAAGCTATGGTGAATGATTTTTACAAGACTTTATACACCACCGAGGGAGTAGAAGGAATTTGTAACGCCCCGGATACAACTTTCCATATTGTAACTCCAACTCTTGCCTTTTCCGGAGATGCGATATGTTATTTCCTTCATGGTTGGGTTTTTGTCTTTTGTTTTGCATTTTGTTCATGGCGTGCATCTCATATCATCGCATCATCCGCATTGCATCCGCATGTTTTCATAAAACTCGTATTCGTTTGTAGTTGCCGCTTCTCTCTTTGTCTCTGTTTATCTTTTGTCAAGCCCTCTTGTCTTCGTCGACCTCTCTCAAACCCCCTTGTGCGCGTTCGAAACCTTCCCCGAACCCGAACCGGTCTGTCGTTACCAATGAGTTCGGATCATCCCCAAACATTCTGAAAGTATCTCCATTTTCTTTGTTGGACTCTCCTAAGTTATTTTCTCGACCGTTCGATTTTGATCGGAGGGTCCAAACCTAGACTCACTTTGCTATATATAGTCCAACCCTAGACCAATCCCTAAAATCTAGCCCCCTTGTCCCATCCATCCTCCTGCCCGCCGCCACTCTCTACCAAATCCCCCTCGGGTCCATCCCCAACCTACCAGCCTCCTCCTTCCCGATCGGGACAGCCAAGCCTCCAGCTTCTCCTCGATTTCCCGCAGCCGCCACTCCTCTGCTCGATCTCCCCTGCCAATCCAACCACCACAGCCCACACAGACCTCCCCGTTCCCCTCGTCGCGAGCCAGGGAGAGGAGCTCCCTGCCGCCTCCCACCTCATGCCGTCCCCGCCATCCACCAGTAGCAGCAGGCCCGAGGCCCTCCTCCCGCTCGTCTCCGACACCGGCAGCCGCGCTGCTCCCCTTCCCTGTCGCGCCGTCCTCGCAGTCTCCTGCAGCCTCCCTTTGCCGTGACCCCGTTTCCCTCCTCGAGCCGAAGCTCGCCGCCGCAGATGACAGCAACAGCAACATCGTCGTCAACCTCCTCCTCTCCTCCCGTGCCCGCGTCCACTCAACCCCGGCGCCCTGCTCCAGACCTCGTCCTCACCGGGCCTCTCGCGAGCCCGATGCTCGAACTCCTCTGCATGGGCGTCCCAGGCGCCTCAAGCCGTCGTTGTCCTTCGTCCGCGGCCTCCTCCTCGTCCAGGCCATCGCCGCCTCTTCTCGCTCCAGACCTGGTGTTGTGCTGCCGGCCACCTGGCCCAAGAGCAAATGAGCGCCACCCCTCTCTTTCCCCGTGCTCTCCCTCCCTCTAGTTCTTTCTCTGTCTCTCTCTGATTTCCCCTCTGTATTTTCTTCAGGCACCAGTTTCCGCCATGGCCTTGTAGCATGTTCCGCCGCTTGGGGATCCGATCCACGCCTCCTCTTGCCGGATCTGAACCCAGGCGCCTCCCCGCGCTCCGTTCTGCCCGTTTCGGCCGGTTCCTGCCGACCCCGCCGCCAGGACCCCCCTGCCGGCTTCTTCTCCATCGCCATGGTGCTGCTGTTTCTGTTCTTGAGAACGAGCATGATGTCTCGCTTCGTCCCAGCGTTGGCCGTGACCAGCGCCCGGCCAAGAACGCCTCAAGGCCAAGCGCCACTGCTGCTCCAGCTCCTCACCGGCCCAACTCCAGATCCGGCCTCAGGCCCAATGTGAGCCACCACCCAGTCCATCTCTGTTGGCCCAGTTGTGCTCTAATTCAGCCCGCATGTGTTTTTTACTGCTGCGAATTTAACATTATCCAGTGTATTACAGTTTTTGCAGAAAACCCCTCCTTGTTCATGCATTAATAATTCACAAACCGTGCATCGGATTAAAATAATTTATACATGTAAAATGCTTAGAATTTTGTGTAGATTAATAATATGCCACTTTCATTCAGTTTTAAAAATGTTTAAAATGTTGTTTGATTAAATTTGCTCAAATGCCATGTTAAAATGATTTATTTCATAACTAAATAACCGTAGCTCGGTTTTATATAAACTTTATATGTAAATGGGGTGGAAAAATGCCTAGTTTAACATGGTGCAGTTTATTTTCCTGTTTAACAACAATAAAATATGTTTTAGGGCAGAACAGCACCGAATCTAAAATATTGCTCATGAGGATTTTCCGGAATTGTTGTTTCTTATTTCCGGCCTCATTTAAACTTGCCTAAATAGTTAGTTTACTTATGCCTCACCTCTTGTCATGTTTAACAACATTTAATATTGTTGAATAGCTTATAACGAGATCAAACTAAATAATTGCATGTGGTGTTTCGTTGATATGCAACTCGTTGCATATTGAGTTCCACTTAATTTGTAGTGTTGTTTGTTGCACTTTGCCATGCCATGCCTCATTAAACCGGACATGCATCATACTTGATTGTGCATCATGCCATGTTTATGCTTGTGCATTTTATCATGTTGTTTGTTTCTTTCCGGTGTTGCTTCTCAGTTCCGGTAATGTTGCGATTGTGAGGATTCGTTCGACTACTCCCGTTCGTCTTCTTCATGGACTCGTTCTTCTTCCTTGCGGGATTTCACGCAAGATGACCGTCACCTTGGATCTCATTACTATCATTGCTATGCTAGTTGCTTTGTTCTATCGCTATGCTGCGTTACCTACCACTTGCTGCTCAAGCCTCCCAAATTGCATGATAGCCTCTAACCTTTGTCACCCTTCCTAGCAAACCGTTGTTTGGCTATGTTACCGCTTTTTCTCAGCCCCTCTTATAGCGTTGCTAGTTGCAGGTGAAGTTGAAGATTGCTCCATGGTGGACAGGATTTTGGTTGGGATATCACAATATCTCTTATATTATTAATGCATCTATATACTTGGTAAAGGGTGGAAGGCTCGGCCTTATGCAGTGTTTTGTTCCACTCTTGCCGCCCTAGTTTCCATCATATCGGTATTATGTTCCGTATTTTGCGTCCCTAACGCGGTTGGGTGATTTATGGGACCCCTTGACAGTTCGCTTTGAATAAAACTCCTCCAAAGAAGGCCCAACCTTGGTTTTACCATTTGCCTCACCACCACCTACACCCTTTCCTTGGGTCGGCCAACCCGAGGGTCATCTTTATTTTAGCCCCCGGGCCGATTGCTTCTCTAAGTGCTGGTTCGAACCGAAACCACCTCTTGAGGCCACCACGGGAAACTCGAGGCTTGGTTTTACTCGTAGCTTGTCTCATCCGGTGTTGCCACGAGAACGAGATATGTGCAGCTCCTATCGGGATTGTCGGTAGCATCGGGCGGTCTTGCTGGTCTTGTTTTATTCTTTGTCGAAATGTCTTGTAGCCGGGATTCCGAGACTGATCGGGTCTTCCGGGAGAAGGAATATCCTTCGTTGATCGCGAGAGCTTATCATGGGCTAAGTTGGGACACCCTGCAGGTATAAACTTTCGAGAGCCGTGCCCGGTTATGTGGCGATGGGAATTTGTTAATATCCGGTTGTAGTAAACTTGAAGTAAACTCTTCTAAAATACACCAACCGTAGCGTAACCGTGAGTGTCTCTTTTCGGGGTTGATCGAGAGGAGAACACGGTTTCGGGTTATGTCGGCGTAAGTAGGAGTTCAGGATCACTTCTTGATCATTACTAGTTGACCGTTCCTTTGCTTCTCTTCTCGCTCTCATTTAAGTAAGTTAGCCGCCTTACTCTGCTTAGTCGCTGCTGCAACCTCACCACTTTACCCTTTCCTTTCCCATTAAGCTTTGCTAGTCTTGATACCCATGGTAATGGGATTGCTTTGAGTCCTCGTGGCTCACAGATTACTACAACATCAATTGCGGTACAGGTTATGCGATGATCATGGCGAGAGCGATGTTTGCTTACTTTGGAGTTCTTCTTCGCTTCTTCTTGATCGGGGATAGGTTCGGTCGGCAGCTGGGCTAGCGGTGGATATTGTTTGAGTTTACGTTTATGTTTCATCCGTAGTCGGATGTTGTTCTTATATGATGATGATGTATTCTTGTGGCATTACGTGCCTTATGTATGTATCCTATGTATTATGTAATGTTGATGTAATGATATCCACCTTGCAAAAGCGTCTTCAAGATGCGCTTCTATCCTTGGTGGGACCTTCGAGTTCCTTTAGGATAGGGTCGCATCTTGGGCGTGACAGAATTGAGAAAGTACTTTCCAGTGTACCCGTCAAGGTTAACCAGCAAATGAATGAGATGCTTCTGGCGTTGTACAACAAGGAGGAGGTGAAGACCGCACTCTTCCAGATTATCCCAACCAAGGCCCCGGGCCCGGACAGGTTTCCAGCACATTTTTTTCAACGGCATTGGGACATCTGTGGAGACGAGGTGACTAAATCGGTGCTCAGAATTGTGACAGGTGAAGAGGATGCAAGGTGTGTCAATGACATGGTATTAGTGCTTATTCCGAAGATGGTGAATCCTACCCAACTTTCTCAGTATCGCCCTATTAGCTTGTGTAATGTAATTTACAAAATTGCGTCCAAAGTGGTTGCGAACAGGCTAAAGCTCATCCTCCCAGAAATTATATCAAAAGAGCAATCGGCATTCGTATCAGGCAGGCTCATCACGGACAATATTATTTGTGCCTACGAGTGTTTGCATTTCATGAAGAGGAGCAGGGCCAATCAAATAGCTACTATGCATTGAAATTAGATATGATGAAGGCATATGCTAGGTTGGAGTGGGATTATCTTCAGGCCATAATGGAGAAGCTGGGCTTTGCCCCCGCATGGATCCACACAGTGATGAGCATGGTTCAGTCAGTGTCTTTCTCAGTACTTTTTAATGGGGAAAATTAGAAGAATTTTCACCTACACGAGGTATCCGATAGGGAGATCCGATCTCTCCTTATCTTTTCTTAATTGCAGCAGAGGGCCTTTCGTTCCTTTTAAAAACCGGTTCTCAATCGTCCGTCCTTGAAGGGATCAAGGTGGCACCTACAGCTCCATCTGTAAACCACCTCCTTTTTGTAGACGATAACATGTTGCTTTTTAAGTCAAGTGTTGAGGGAGTAGTGATGGTATGAAACCTATTGGAAACATATTGCAAGGCGTCTGGGCAACGAATTCACCATGAAAAGTCTTCCATCTTCTTTAGTAAAAGGTGTCCACAAGTCAGGAGAGATGAGGTCAAGCAAATCTTAAATGTTCATAATGAATCTCTTGAGTGAGAGGTACTTGGGCATGGCCACTGATGTTGGTCAATAAAAAATGGGCACTTTCAAATATTTGAGAGACATGGTATGGGAAAAGGTGAGAGAGTGGATGGAAAAGCTACTATCTACTGCAAGAAAGGAAGTGCTTATTAAAGTAGTAGCTCAAGCAATCCCAGTCTATTCCATGGAATGTTTCAGATTACCAAGAGGACTGTGTGATAATATTACTTCCATCATAAGGCAGTTTGGTGGGGAAGTAAGCAAGGCAAGAGGAAGACATGTTGGGTGTCATGGGATATGATGACCAAGCCAAAACATCTCGGAGGTTTGGGTTTTTGAGATATAGAGATTTTCAACCTTGCACTACTAGCAAGGCAAGCATGGAGACTACTGGATGATCCCAATTCCCTTAGTGCAAGAATTTTGAAGGAAACTTACTACCCAGACCGAACTGTGTTAGAAGCAGAACTTAATAATCAACCGTCCCAGATTTGGCGAGCAATATTAGACGGGAGAGACATTGTAAAACAAGGCATTATCCGGAGGATAGGGAATGGCCAGACTACTGGAATTTGGGAGAACAATTGGATTCCAAGGGTTGGTCCGATGCGGCCATTAGCTACCCTAGTTGAAAACCCACCGATGATGGTCTCGGAGTTGATCGATACCACATCAGCGTCATGGAAGGAGGATCTGATCCGTTCGGTTTTCTTACCTTTTGATGTGAACGCCATTATGGCTATTACTTTGTGCTCCCGAAATGTGGATGATTTCTGGTCATGGAGTGGCGACAACAGAGGGAGGTTTTTAGTCAACTCGGCTTACCAAATGATCTTGAACACCAAAGAGCACAAAGAGAACTGGCTAGAGCAGAATGCAGGAGCATCGGACCTGAATACGAGTAGCAATGCATGGACATCCCTGTGGCATATGAGGGTCCCGTCAAACTGAAAATTTTCGCTTGGAGACTGGTGCAACAATCGATCCTGACGGCTGCACTGCTGCATCACCGTAACATGTCTACCTCACCGGCATGTGCGCTCTGTGGAGGAGAGGATTCGTGGAGGCACACGCTTCTAGACTGCATGATGTCTCGGTGCGTCTGGGCGCTATCTGATGAAAGCATGGTGGAGAAGATGAACTTGAACCAAAACACCAATGCCAAGAACTGGCTATTTGAGTTATCTGACGATCTGTCGCAGAAAGAATTTGTGCTCTTGGTGGTAACACTCTGGCAGTGTGGAGGTCAAGGAGAAAAGCTATCTATGAGGGCCTGTTCCAAAGTCCGGCGTCAAAAAATATGTTTATACAATCTTCCATAGATGATCTGGAAGCCATTGCTATGACACGGGAAAATGTAGCAAGGGAACCAATTGTGCGCCTAGCACACTGGATACAACCACCAGAACTATTTTTCAAGATTAATGTTGATGGGGCGGTGGCTAGGAACCGGGGTCAAGGGGTCGTTGCTGCCGTATGTCGAGATCACGAAGGTAATTTCCAGGGCGCTTCGTCAATGCTGATCAGAGGGGTCCGTGATCCCCCATCTCTGGAAGCCTTGGCGGTTCGGGAGGCTCTAGCCCTCGCCGACAATTTAAACTTGCAAAGAATTCATGTGGCATCCGATTGCAAGGTGGTGGTGGACGACATCAAGCATCGGAGGAAGGCTAACTATGGAGCAATCATATATGAAATCATTGATCACAGTTCTTAGTTTAGTGCTTGTAATTTTGTCCATGAGTTTATGAGCTTAAATTTTAAGGCTCACAATTTAGCGAAGCGAGGTCTGAAGTTAGGGGTGGGCCGCCATGTTTGGTTAGGGCACCCCGAAGATCTTGGTTTTATCCTGTAAAACATTATGACAACTTGAATAAAAGCTTCGCAAGATTGTCTAAAAAAAAGAGACGCCAACGCTCACGCCGTCGACCTAAGAGCATCTCCACCGCGCTTAACAGGCCCCCAAACCACTTTTTTCGGCGCCGCGCCAAAAACGCTTCATCGCGCCCAGGGCCTTGGCGCCAGTTCGGCCCTTTTTCGCCCGTGGTCACAGGGCGAACCAGCGCCTTTGAAAGCGATCGGGGCTCGGCGCAAGGAAAAGCGCGTCTGGCCCACACCGTCGGGTGAAAAGTCAAGATTTTCTTCCCCGACTCGCCTCCCACCCCCTGCGCCCTCGGCCGCCACTAACTATATCCCGGCGCCGCCCGCCGCCCTTCACCGCTAGATAGCCATTCCCCGCCGAAAAAATAGTAGAGGTTCGCCGCAGCAGCCCCCCCAACAGCAGCTGGGCGTTTCCGGCCGCGGAGGGGCAGTTTAGCGGCGGGTACACGCTCACCGGGCGCAAGGTGTTCGGCGATTTGCCTGCCCCGGCGATGGACTCGGATGACGAGGAAGCGCTCGCCGCGCTGCTGGAGGAGGAAGCCGAGGCCGACGTCCGGAAGAAGAGCATCTCATGGTGCTCGCCGCCCTCGCCCAGCTGCTGGCGAGCAATGAAAAGCCACGGCGAGGTGGCTCGGCGCCGAGGCGGGTGAAAGCAAAGAACCGGCATCGTCTCGAAGGCTACTGCATGCTCTACTCCGACTACTTCGCCGATGCTCCACTTCATGGCGACAAAACATTTCGGCGCCGTTATCGGATGAGCCGAAAGCTCTTCCTCGGGTTTGTGAATTCCATCTGGGAGTTCAACAACTACTTCAAGTGCACGATGGATTGCACCGGCAAACTTGGATTCACCTCGATCCAGAAGTGCACGACAGCGATGAGGATGCTTGCATACGGAGCTTCCGGTGATTCACTCGACGACTATGGGCGCATGGCCGAGTCCACCAGCATATAGTGTTTCTACAAGTTCTGTCGGGCAGTGGTGGCAGTGTTTGGACTGCAATACTTGAGAACACCCAATGCGAAAGACACTGCTTGGATCCTATCACAGAATGCAGCAAGAGGATTTCCTAGGATGCTTGGAAGCATCGACTGTATGCATTGGAAATGGAAGAATTGCCCATTTGCTTGGCAGGGGATGTACAAAGGCACCAAAGGCGGTTGCAGTGTGGTACTTGAGGCGGTGGCCACACAGGACCTCTGGATTTGGCACTCCTTCTTTGGTATTGCCAGGCAACATGCTGCAGTGCTCTCCTGTCTTTGCCAAGCTTGCTGAAGGTCACTCTCCTCCGGTGAACTTCGAGATCAATCGGCGGCACTACAACAAGGGGTACTATCTAGCTGATGACATCTATCCGAGATGGTTGACATTTGTGAAGACCATCTCAAACCCTGTGCCGAGGGCAAAAACGCTGGTTTGCGAAGATTCGGGAGGCTTGCGGGAAGGATGTCGGCGGGCATTTGGTGTGCTCAATCTTGATTTGCTGTTGTCCGGTACCCGCTCGCACCTGGCGAAAAATCAAATGTGGGAGATCATGACTTTCGTGTCATCTTGCACAACATGATCATCGAAGAGCAAGAAGACCCAGTGTTTGACATCGAACCATATTACGAGCAAGGCCCTCTGGCGAAGTTGATCACCAGCTACCGGCAACTGGATCGCCTACCTCATTATCGTCGGAGATCCGAGACCCACAGTGCATCATCAAGCTGCAGCAGGATCGATAGAGCACCTATGGAGGCTCAAGGGCGACGCCGGGCGCGAGTGTGATGAAATATGAGTTTTTATTTGTTGAACTATATAATTTGTATTGAATTATTTGTTGTTGCATTATTTTGTTGAACTATTTAATTTTCTGTGATGAACTATGTGATACAAAAATATTTATGTTGATAATTCAACGCCGAACCACGGCAAACCACGTCGAATATGGGCCTATTCTCGTTCATATGGACCCTTTATTCACCGAAAGTGAGCTGAAAAGTGGACCAATATCGACACCTGGGAGCGACGGCTGGACAGCCAACCGCCCCAGCGCCGATTTAGTGCCGGCTCGTCCCAGAGACGCGTAAAAGCGCTGCCTAAGGGGCCAACGGCTGGAGATGCTCTAACGCGCTTGATCCAACTGGCACGATCAATCTCCAACACTCGCGTCGCCGCTTCTACTGGCAGCTGTCCGCCGCCCTGGAGTCGTCTCCACCCTCCCACTTCCCAACTGCTCCGGCCATTGCCCTCCTGTGCGCCGTCCGCCATCGTGGCGTCATATCCGCCCTCCCAGTTCCCACCTGCTCCCAGCCACCGCCCTCCTATTGCCCGGTTCTCTCGTGCGGTGCGCCATCCCCTACCGGCTGCTTGACTGCCGAAGCTTGGTATTTTACTTTGATGATTTTCCTGTTTGCTTTCTACTTGTACCATGTTCTACAATATCAATGTGACATATGTGTTACTGAGTACCAATGTATAAACTCCTTCAAATTAAAATTTAATTGACATTGCGTGCGTGTGTGTAACGTCCCAAATTTTCAATTTGGAATGTTATACATTAGGTCATCATGCATATCATATTTTTCTTGCATTATTCCGATCCTAGAAAATTTCACGCAACTCAAGGACCCTCGGAGAGAGTTGGAAGTTTCATTTATTTTCATATTTGGGATTTCTCAAATTTTGAAAATAGGATCATTGGATTTATTTAATTATCTTCATAAAGTTTTTCCTATAAAAATATTTTGAGAGGGAATAATATGACTTTCCCAACATTTAGGAAAAATGAAGATATTATAAATAAATCAAAATTTTGGTTTTGGAAGATTTATTTTGCTTAGGCAAAAATGAGCATTTAAAAAAAATTATGCATGTTTGTCGTTTTTAAAGTTCATTTTGTTCGACTCATTTTTAGGAGTCGGGGAAATTTTGTTTTATTTAAATTGGAGTTCATTTGGTATTTTTTATTTCTTTTGGTTTAATTTTATTTTAAAAAACGCGCCCCGGGCCAAGGCCCACTGCCCAGCCAGCCCAGCCCGGCCCAGCCCCCCCACCTCTCTCCTCCCTCATGCCTCGCCCGAAGGCGGTCTCCCGCCGCCACCAGACGCCACCCCGCCGACCGAGTCCGCCTCCCCGCCCCACAGCTTGCCCTCCCCAAGCCGACTCGCCCCCCCCCTCCTTAAACCCGCGCCCCCCCCTTCTCTCCTCACCCCTCACACCGCCACCGCCCGCCCTTGACCAAGCACCCCACCTTGAGAACCGCCGCCGCCCTTGATTCCACGCCGTCGCCGGACCCCGCCGCCCCACTCGACCCGCAGCACCCGCGGACCCTCCCGACCCGCGGAGCCCGCCGAGCCAGCGGCGAGAGCCACCGAGGTAGCCGCCGCCCGCCGATCCGGTTTTCTCGAAAAAACCCGATCCGGTTTTTAAGATGTTCGTTTTTTTAAAAACCTAGATTGGTTTTTTTGGTTTTCTTAATTATGAACGTTCACCGAACCGTTCGTTTCAATGAACGTGTTCGTTGGATTCGTTCTGTTAACGAACGTCCGTTATTTAATCCGTTCGTCGTTTTCTTTTAATCGGATTTAATCCGTTATTTTTCTGATTCGATTTCAGATCCGATTTTCAAATCTGTTTTATTTCTCGCTTCGTTTATCGGAATCGGGTGATTCAAGCGCTGGAGTTTAAGAACGAAACCGCCGTTCGACTACCCTACTTTCACAGTGTTTTGCTACTGTGAAATTTTGACCTAGTTTCAGATTGCTAAACCGAGTCGTTCTCTCTCGAGTTTCGACTTTCGATGCTTTATTGGATTCGATTCTTTTTGCAACCAGGGTTCTTAAGTTGAACTTTCTGGTTAGATCTTTTATTAGAGATTTCCCCGTGCATTAGATGAGTACTTATTGTATGCTTGTTGTTTGTCTGCGTTAGATCACCCGGAGTGCGCCGCTTGTTACTTCGAATCCCTAGGTCTCGCGGATCATCAGCAAGGCAAGTAACACTTTGATCATACTCTTCTCATACCCAGTTTTTTTTATGCATTAGATCTATTCCTCAAACACTTGCATGTTTAGGATCAAATTAAATTGTGGGTTTGGGAAGTAGATTGAGGTAGTACCTATTACCTGTTTTACTTATGAAACCTTGGGAGTTACTTCTACGTTTGCTTATTATGCCATGCTATGCTAGTAGACGTGGATTGGGTGAGTGAATATCCATGACAGATGTGAGATTGTTAATAATGGTTTATCTAAGGTGGCAACCTAAACACACATCTGGGTGGATTGAGGTACCTGGTTTCTATCAGACTTACTGTATTTCTTGGACCGCCACCCGGGCTCTAAGGGATCATAAGATTATTCAAGCTGGAAACTTCCGTGTGCAGCCACAAGCCAATTATGGGCTCTGGCGTAGTTGACTAAGTTGTGCGAACTCTTACGGGTAGGCTAGCTGATGTAGGGGATGTAGGTTGGTACGGTCTACCCACATGTAAGGTGCTAAGCGCTTACGAAAGACTATGTCTCGGTCATCCGTTTCTCAAACACCATGCAGGTCACGAGAACCAAGCGGAGGCGATCGAGTCTTGTGGGGAAAAGTGCGCAAACCTCTGCAGAGTGTATAAACTAATCATGATTAGCCGTGTCCCCGGTTATGGACGTTTTGAGTATCCGGTAATTGAATATCATGTGAATTCTCAACATGTTACTTCTAATAAAAGTTATTGGGTTTTGATGAGTACTTTTTAATTGAGATTGAGGATGCTGTCAACCATTCTCAATGTTTAACAACCACCATGATAGTTAAATAAAATTATTCCTTTGATGTAGGGAAAAATCAGCTTTATGCAAATGTAACCGTAGAGCCTTACCACCAGCCATATATGCATGTAGTATAGGCTTATTCATTCATTGCTCTTATGTGTTACATTGCGGCATATTCCATGTCTTGACCCGTTTTGGGCTGCAACTTTCACGTTGCTAGACTTTTCGAACGACGAGTAAGGTGTTAGGTCGTGGTTCTATACTCGATGATGCCGATGGAGTTGATGGACTCGCTTATCTTCCAAGCCTTCCGCTGTTATTATTAGATGGCCTTAAGCCATATTATTGTATTCAGTTCCCTTGTGGACAACGATGTAATAAGTGTGTGATTGCTACTCTGCCATAAATCCTTGAAATCTTGTGTGGTGTCGATTCTTGATCCAAGGATGACATCGAGCACGAGACTTGATCCATTCGGTCTGGTCGCTCTGAGAGAATGGTATCGAGCACCTGCTGATCAGAGGACACGACCACTAAGTTAAAGCCATAGATCACTACTCTCTTCTCATTTTCTAACTCCTCATCTTTTCTACTCTTTAGGATGACGGACGCGAAGATCAAGTAAACCCAACCGGATGAAGGCACACCTTTTGGATTTCACTTGAAGGAAGTCACCAAGTACCGAACATTGGACTACCAAGCTTCACGGGACTTTCAACGCCACTCTGCTCAAGAGGAGCGCTGGAAGATTCACGCTCACGTTCAGAAGGACATTCGCCCCAATCACCAAGCCTATAGATAGTGTTTTCGATTGCACCAACTTGGAGTGCAGGAAAGAGCATGGCAGCTCACATCACCATGGGACGCATTGGAGAAGTTTATCAAGAAGACCTCAAGGACACTATCTACCAGATTTGCGGACGCCGAGATGACAAGCTGGGACGTCGTCGGCACCAAGAAGGATAGATCCATTGCAGCGTTCATCCAGAGTTAAATCAGCACATTCGGCGCCAGAGAACCAAATGTGCAACGACATGTTGGAGTTGCAGAAGACAAAGGGAAGGATCCTAGAACTAGAAGGAGAACTAAAGACTACACGCAAGGACTACATGGACGAGATCGTAGCTCTGGCAAGACACAATAACGATCTTAAGTACGAGATCGAAGAACTCAAGAAGAAGTTGGCGCTCAGGAATGAAGACCAGTATGTCGGATGCTCAAGCGACTACATCAACATCGACGACATCGATTCGGATCCAAGTGAACCCGACTTTGAAGACGAAGCTGGAGCAGACATCATGGAGTCTTCCACCGGTTCAAATTAGTAGAAGTCCCCCACATATTAGTAGTATTTCCCTCCATGTAAACATTATAGTACACCCACTTTTGCGATAGTTAGATCGTTGTAAGCCCTTGTTTGATTGAATGAAGTGATTTTGTGTGTTTTTGCTCATGTGCATTTGGGTAGTGATTCCCCTTAGACCTCATTCTATTCTACCTTTCTCTCCTTTTCTAAACCATCAGATGCCTCCGAGACGCGACCCCGGATTCGTTTTCCCGCCAGAGATCACCCAATTGATCCAGCAGCAGAATACCATGATTCAAACATTGGTGCAGAACCACAACAACAACAACAACAACCCACCGCCACCACCACCACCTGCGGATCATCTGACTCGTTTCCTTAGACTGAATCCGCCGGTATATTCCAGTAGCACCGAGCCGATTGTAGCAGATGACTGGCTCCGCAAGATAGGAAGGGAGCTGACCACTGCAGGATGCACAGATGGTGAAAGAGTGAAGTTTGTAGCACATCAGCTTGAAGGACCCGCAGCAGCATGGTGGGAGAATTTCACAGCCACTTACCCCGTAGACACTGTCACATGGGACCAGTTTCAGCAAGCTTTTCGCACTGCACATGTTTCAGCAGGAGCCATGGCCATGAAGAAGCGTGAGTTTCGCAACTTACGCCAAGGAGGAAGGACTGTTGGCGATCGTGGATGATTTTAGCAAATTAGCACGTTATGCCCCGGATGACGTTACTCGGATGCAGCTAAACAGGAGAAGTTTCTAGAAGGACTGAATGATGAGTTCAGCATGCCGTTGATGGTAGCCGTTTCAACAACTACCGGGAGTTAGTAGACCGAGCCCTCATGATTGAAGGAAAGCAGCAACAAATTGAGAACTGCATAGCGGAAGTATGGACAAGGGAAGTATAACTCGGAGCCCATGAAGAAGCCTCGTTATACCCCTAAATCAGGAATTCAGTTTCAGCATACCCATGGAGGAAGTAATTCGCACAACCATAATGGCGCCAAGAATAGGAAGGGAATGGAGGAAGCAACGGCAGAATCGCACCAACCCGTCAACACCATCCAAGGTAGACTTGAGTCACATTACTTGCTTTAAGTGCCGCAAGACGGGCACTATGCAAATGACTGTCGAGAAGGCGAATGGAAATGGCAATGGAAGCTCGGAAAGAAGCCCAACCCTTTCAACAGGGGACAGGTGAACCACATTGATGTGGAGGAGGTTGAAGATCAGCCGATGCAATGAATCGGTAAGTTTTGGTTAAGTCATTTACTGCGGTTGTTCTTTTCGATCTTGGTGCATCGCATTCATACATATCAAGGGATTTGTGGATAAGTACAAGTTACCAACCCAAGCCCTTAGGTCACCCATGCTAGTAACCTCACCCGGAGCAGAGTACATGGCTAGTAAATGGTGTGATTGATCGCCACTAAGGATTGGACACTATGTTTTCCCCCCGACCTAATAGTTCGGAATCCCAAGGATTGGATGTGATATTAGGAATGGATTGGTTATCAAAGTATGGAGGAAACATAGATTGTACCACAAGGTCAATTTTGCTCACCACACCGAAGGAAGAAGGATTAAGTATGTATCACGGCACGAGCCGAGGAGAGCACAAGTTAATTGCTTATCGGGGTGGTGCGGGAAGAAGTACCGATGGTGAAGGATTTTCTGATGTATTTCGGAAGAATTGCCGGAATGCCACGGATAGAGACATTGAGTTTTTGATCGAGCTGTTGCCAGGAACAGGCCCGATATCGAAGCGACCGTACAGGATGCCCGCACAAGATTTGGCGGAGATCAAGAAGCAGATTAAGGAACTATTGGATAAAGGTTTTATTCGCCCAAGTTCTTCACCTTGGGGATCACCCGTTTTATTGGTGGAGAAGAAGGATGGATCTTTGAGAATGGTTGTTGATTATCGTGGATTGAATGAAGTAACAATCAAGAACAAGTACCCACTAACTATGATAAATGATCTGTTTGATCGCTTGCAAGGAGCCAAAGTGTTTTCCAAGATCGACTTGCGATCAGGGTACCATCGATTGAAGATTCGGGAGCAGGACATACCCAAGACAGCATTTACCACGAGATATGGACTGTATGAGTATACCGTTATGTCATTTGGATGACTAACGCACCAGCCTATTTCATGAACCCGATGAACAAAGTGTTTATGGAGCTTTTGGATAAGTTAAATCGTGGTTTTCATTGATGACATCTTGATTTTCTCGAAGAATGAAGAGGAACACAAGGAACATTTGAGATTGGTTTTGGAGAAACTAAGGAACACCAGTTGTATGCCAAGTTCAGCAAATGTGAGTTTTGGCTAAAGGAAGTTGGATTTCTCGACATGTTATATCCGGAGAAGGAATAGCATTGACCCCACAAAGGTTGAGACCGTAACCAAATGGGAAGCACCAACGACAGTTGGAGAGATTCGAGTTTCCTTGGACTCGCAGGATACTACCAAGGTTCATTGAGAATTTCTCAAGGATTGCAAAGCCTATGACTGAATTGTTGAAAAGGAAAACAAATTCATATGGACTGAGGACTGTGAGGCAAGTTTTCAAGAGTTGAAGAAAAGATTGGTTACCTCACCAGTTACGATATTGCGGATCGACTAAGGATTATGAGGTGTATTGCGACGCTTCACGTCGAGGACTTGGAGCCGTGCTTATGCAGGAAGGAAGAGTTGTTTCGTATGCTTCACGACAACTTAAGCCCCATGAGTTGAATTATGCCACTCATGATTTGGAGTTAGCAGCCGTTGTGCATGCCTTGAAGACGTGGAGACATTTTCTCATTGGAAATCATTGTGAAGTATATACGGATCACAAGAGTTTGAAGTACATCTTCACACAGAAGGAACTGAATCTCAGACAAAGGAGATGGTTAGAACTTATCAAGGATTATGACATGAGATTGCATTATCACCCCGGAAAGGCTAATGTCGTAGCTGACGCATTGAGCCGTAAGAGCCACGTCAATACCCTAATGATGGGAGGAATACCCAATGAGTTAGCCGAGGACCTTCGAGAACTATGTTTTGAAATAGTTCGAGAGGCTATGTAGCAGCATTGGAGATTCGATCGACAGATGGACAAAATCGAGAAGCCCAAAAGGCGGATAAGGAGGTTACCTCTATAAAGGAGAAAATGAGCAAAGGAAAAGCTAAAGGATTTCGTGAGGATGAACACGATACCCTATGGTTTGAAGACTGTGTTTATGTGCCCAATGACCCAGAGATCAGGAAGTTGATTTTGCAAGAAGCCCATGATTCACCTTATTCGATTCACCGGAAATACCAAGATGTATTTGGACTGAAGAATATTTTACGGTGGACCGGAATGAAGAAGGATATTGCGGAGTATGTAGCAATTTGTGACGTATGTCAGAAAGTAAAAGCAGAGCATCAGAAGCCAGCAGGATTGTTACAACCGTTGCCGATACCCGAATGGAAGTGGGATAAACTAGGCATGGATTTCATCACAGGTTTGCCAAAGACCCGTTCAGGATATGACTCGATTTGGGTCATAGTCGACCGTTTGACCAAGGTAGCTCATTTCATTCCAGTCAAGACTACCTATAGCAGTGCTAAGTTGGCGAAGATATACATGACCAGAATTGTGTGTTTACACGGAGTTCCGAGGAGCATTGTATCAGACAGAGGAACCCAATTTACCTCAAAATTTTGGAACCAGTTGCACGAAACTTTGGGAACCAGACTAGAATTCAGTACAGCTTTCCACCCACAGACCGATGGACAGACTGAGAGGGTCAATCAGATTTTAGAGGACATGCTGAGAGCTTGTGCGCTAGATTATGGATCTAGCTGGGATGATAATTTGCCGTATGCAGAATTTTCCTACAACAACAGTTACCAAACCAGCTTAAAGATGGCACCTTTCGAGGCGCTGTATGGAAGAAGGTGCAGGACACCGTTGTCATGGGACTAAACTGGAGATCGTCAGTTGTTTGGACCAGATTTGATTAAGGAGTCTGAACAGAAAGTTAAGTTGATTCGAGACAGGCTCAAGGTAGCCCAGTCCAGACAAAAGAGCTATGCCGATTCAAAGCGCAAAGCGATTGAGTATGAAGTTGGAGACAGAGTATATCTTAGAGTATCACCGCTTCGAGGAGTTAAGCGTTTTGGAGTTAAAGGAAAGTTAGCACCCCGTTTCGTTGGACCATATAAGATTTTGCAACGCATGGGAGAAGTTGCGTATAAGTTGGAATTGCCAGAAGGACTGTCAGGAGTTCATGATGTATTCCATGTTTCTCGATTGAAGAAATGTCACCCGAGATAGCGAGAGGTACCGTTAAGAGACACAAGTGCACTGGAAGCAATTCAGTTGAAGGATGACTTGACATATGAGGAAAAACCGGTTAAGATTCTCGATTATGCCAGTGAGTTACCCGCAGACAAGGTTATCAAGTTTTGCAAAGTTCGATTGGAGCCACCACACCGAGGATGAAGCCACACGGGAAAGAGAGGAAGTTTTGTAAGGACCACCTCACCTATTTTCTAGCCAACCCGAATCTCGAGGGCTGAGATTCATCTTAAGGGGTAGGTTTGTAACGTCCCAAATTTTCAATTTGGAATGTTATACATTAGGTCATCATGCATATCATATTTTTCTCGCATTATTCCGATCCTAGAAAATTTCACGCAACTCAAGGACCCTCGGAGAGAGTTGGAAGTTTCATTTATTTTCATATTTGGGATTTCTCAAATTTTGAAAATAGGATCATTGGATTTATTTAATTATCTTCATAAAGTTTTTCCTATAAAAATATTTTGAGAGGGAATAATATGACTTTCCCAACATTTAGGAAAAATGAAGATATTATAAATAAATCAAAATTTTGGTTTTGGAAGATTTATTTTGCTTAGGCAAAAATGAGCATTTTAAAAAAAATTATGCATGTTTGCCGTTTTTAAAGTTCATTTTGTTCGACTCATTTTTAGGAGTCGGGAAAATTTGTTTTATTTAAATTGGAGTTCATTTGGTATTTTTTATTTCTTTTGGTTTAATTTTATTTTAAAAAAACCTTCCGGCCAAGGCCCAGCCCAGCCAGCCAGCCCAGCCCAGCCCCAGCCCACCTCCTCTCCCCTCTCAAGGCTCGCTCTTCGAAGTCTCCCGCCGCCGACGCCACCCCGCCACGAGTCCGCCTCCCTGGCTTGCCCCCCCCAAGCCGACTCGCCCCCCCCCTCCTTAAAACCCGCGCCCCCCCCTTCTCTCCTCACCCCCCGCCACCGCGCCCGACCGAGCACCCTTGCCATGAGAACCGCCGCCCGCCGCCGTTCCGCCGTCGCGGACCCCGCCGCCCACTCGACCCAAGACCTTCACGGACCCTCCCGACCACGGAGCCACGAGCCGCCGCGAGAGCCACCGGAGGTAGCCGCCGCCCCGCCGATCCGGTTTTCTCAGAAAAACCCGATCCGGTTTTTTTTAAGATGTTCGGTTTTTTTTTAAAAAAAACCTAGATTGGTTTTTTTTTGGTTTTCTTAATTAACGAACGTTCACCGAACCGTTCGTTTCAATGAACGTGTTCGTTGGATTCGTTCTGTTAACGAACGTCCGTTATTTAATCCGTTCGTCGTTTTCTTTTAATCGGATTTAATCCGTTATTTTTCTGATTCGATTTCAGATCCGATTTTCGAATCTGTTTTATTTCTCGCTCGTTTATCGGAATCAGGTGATTCAAGCGCCTGGAGTTTCGTAACGAAACCGCCGTTCCGACTACCCTACTTTCACAGTGTTTTGCTACTGTGAAATTTTGACCTAGTTTCAGATTGCTAAACCGAGTCGTTCTCTCTCGAGTTTCGACTTTCGATGCTTTATTGGATTCGATTCTTTTTGCAACCAGGGTTCTTAAGTTGAACTTTCTGGTTAGATCTTTTATTAGAGATTTCCCCGTGCATTAGATGAGTACTTATTGTATGCTTGTTGTTTGTCTGCGTTAGATCACCCGGAGTGCGCCGCTTGTTACTTGAATCCCTAGGTCTCATGGATCATCGACAAGGCAAGTAACACTTTGATCATACTCTTCTCATACCCAGTTTTTTTATGCATTAGATCTATTCCTCAAACACTTGCATGTTTAGGATCAAATTAAATTGTGGGTTTGGGAAGTAGATTGAGGTAGTACCTATTACTGCTTTACTTATGAAACCTTGGGAGTTACTTCTCGTTTGCTTATTATGCCATGCTATGCTAGTAGGCGTGGATTGGGTGAGTGAATATCCATGACAGATGTGAGATTGTTAATAATGGTTTATCTAAGGTGGCAACCTAAACACACATCTGGGTGGATTGAGGTACTGGTTTCTATCAGACTTGCTGTATTTCTTGGACCGCCACCTGGCTCTAAGGGATCATAAGATTATTCAAACTGGAAACTTCCGTGTGCAGCCACAAGCCAATTATGGGCTCTGGCGTAGTTGACTAAGTTGTGCGAACTCTTACGGGTAGGCTAGCTGATGTAGGGGATGTAGGTTGGTACGGTCTACCCACATGTAAGGTGCTAGCGCTTACGAAGACTATGTCTCGGTCATCCGTTTCTCAAACACCATGCAAAGTCACGAGAACCAAGCGGAGGCGATCGAGTCTTGTGGGGAAAAGTGCATAAACCTCTGCGAGGTGTATAAACTAATCATGATTAGCCGTGTCCCCGGTTATGGACGTTTTGAGTATCCGTAATTGAATATCATGTGAATTCTCAACATGTTACTTCTAATAAAAGTTATTGGGTTTTGATGAGTACTTTTAATTGAGATTGAGGATGTTGTCAACCATTCTCAATGTTTAACAACCACCATGATAGTTAAATAAAATTATTCCTTTGATGTAGGGAAAATCAGCTTTATGCAAATGTAACCGTAGAGCCTTACCACCAGCCATATATGCATGTAGTATAGGCTTATTCATTCATTGCTCTTATGTGTTACATTGCGGCATATTCCATGTCTTGACCCGTTTTGGGCTGCAACTTTCACGTTGCGAGACTTTTCGAACGACAGTAAGGTGTTAGGTCGTGGTTCTATACTCGATGATGCCGATGGAGTTGATGGACTCGCTTATCTTCCAAGCCTTCCGCTGTTATTATTAGATGGCCTTAAGCCATATTATTGTATTCAGTTCCCTTGTGGACAACGATGTAATAAGTGTGTGATTGCTACTCTGCCATAAATCCTTGAAGCATCTTGTGTGGTGTCGGCATTCTCGATCCAGGGATGACACCGAGCACGAGACTTGATCCATTCGGTCTGGTCACTACAGAGAATGGTATCGAGCACACGCCGATCAGAGGACACGACCACTAAGTTAAAGCCATAGATCACTACTCTCTTCTCATTTTCTAACTCCTCATCTTTTCTACTCTTTAGGATGATTTGACGCGAAGATCAAGTACACCCAACCAGATGAAGGCACACCTTTTGGATTTCACTTGAAGGAAGTCACCAAGTACCTGAACATTGGACTACCAAGCTTCACCGGGACTTTCAACGCCACTCTGCCTGAAGAGGAGCGCTGGAAGATTCACGCTCACGTTCCAGGAAGGACATTCGCCCCAATCACCAAGCCTATAGATAGTGTTTTCAGTGCACCAACTTGGAGTCTGGGAAAGAGCATGGCAGCTCACATCACCATGGGACGCATTGGAGAAGTTTATCAAGAAGACCTCAAGGACACTATCTACCAGATTTGCGGACGCCGAGATGACAACTGGGACGTCGTCAGCACCAAGAAGGATAGATCCATTGCAGCGTTCATCCAGGAGTTAAATCAGCACATTCGACGCCAGGAGAACCAAATGTGCAACGACATGTTGGAGTTGCAGAAGACAAAGGGAAGGATCCTAGAACTAGAAGGAGAACTAAAGACTACACGCAAGGACTACATGGACGAGATCGTAGCTCTGGCAAGACACAATAACAATCTTAAGTACGAGATCGAAGAACTCAAGAAGAAGTTGGCGCTCAGGAATGAAGACCAGTATGTCGGATGCTCAAGCGACTACATCAACATCGACGACATCGATTCGGATCCAAGTGAACCCGACTTTGAAGACGAAGTCGAGCGGTACATCATGGAGTCTTCCACGGTTCAAATTAGTAGAAGTCCCCCACATATTAGTAGTATTTCCCTCCATGTAAACATTATAGTACACCCACTTTTGTGATAGTTAGATCGTTGTAAGCCCTTGTTTGATTGAATGAAGTGATTTTGTGTGTTTTTGCTCATGTGCATTTGGGTAGTGATTCCCCTTAGACCTCATTCTATTCTACCTTTCTCTCCTTTTCTAAACCATCAGATGCCTCCGAGACGCGACCCCGGATTCGTTTTCCCGCCAGAGATCACCCAATTGATCCAGCAGCAGAATACCATGATTCAAACATTGGTGCGAACCACAACAACAACAACAACAACCCACCGCCACCACCACCACCGCGGATCATCGACTCGTTTCCTTAGACTGAATCCGCGGTATATTCCAAAGAGCACCGAGCCGATTGTAGCAGTATGACCGGCTCCGCAAGATAGGAAGGAGCTGACCACTGCAGGATGCATGATGGTGAAAGAGTGAAGTTTGCAGCACATCAGCTTGAAGGACCCGCAGTAGCATGGTGGGAGAATTTCACAGCCACTTACCCCGTAGACACTGTCACATGGGACCAGTTTCAGCAAGCTTTTCGCACTGCACATGTAGTATAGGCTTATTCATTCATTGCTCTTATGTGTTACATTGCCAGCATATTCCATGTGCTGACCCGTTTTCGGGCTGCAACTTTCACGTTGCAGACTTTTCGAACGACAGTAAGGTGTTAGGTCGTGGTTCTATACTCGATGATGCCGATGGAGTTGATGGACTCGCTTATCTTCCAAGCCTTCCGCTGTTATTATTAGATGGCCTTAAGCCATATTATTGTATTCAGTTCCCTTGTGGACAACGATGTAATAAGTGTGTGATTGCTACTCTGCCATAAATCCTTCAAGATCTTGTGTGGTGTCGGCATTATCGATCCAGGGATGACACCGAGCACGAGACTTGATCCATTCGGTCTGGTCGCTACAGTGTGTGTCTTGTGTGCATGCAGTGCATGCATGTGTGCGTGTGTGTCTTATATCTTTTTTTTTTATGGTAGTGTGTCTTATATCTAGGTTGATGTAATTACCAATTTTGTCGGTGCAAAAGGATTAACCAGACTTCTACCGTTGTTCCCCTAAAAAAAAGACTTCTACCGTTGTTCAAGTTATGGCGGGGGGCACCAACGAACTAATCAATCGATTTTTTTTACTCCCATATTACTACTTGTACTTCTGCCAATTTTTATTATTTTCTTGAATCATTGAGCATCAATTTTAAGTTGTAGATTTATTAAGAAATTGAACTTCATTTTGTATGCTTTCGCATTAGGTATTTATTTAGAAATGGTATGAGGTAGCTTCAAGTGACAAAGTTTTTCCATGTTGTCGAAAAAAATTGGGCCCGCGGCTTGCTTCATTCCTGGCTTAGCCACTGCTTGTGGATGGCAGTTTCAGGCCCTGTTTGGTTCATAAGTCCTAGGACTTTTTCTAATCCCAATTAAAAAGTCTCTAGTCCCTAAAAAGTCCCTCCATGTTTGTTTCCAGTGAATAAAAAGTCCCTAGTCCCTCCCTAGAGGTTATTAAATGACATGTAAAAAAACCGTGTTACCCCTAGTCAACACCATGGGGTGGCAGGGCAATAGGTGCAGGGAGGGGCATTGTTGGAAAAGTCCCAAAAAAGACTCTCCTTGAGAGTCTTCTTCATTTAATCCAAAAAGCAACTTTTAGTCCCTAATAGCCTCTCCTGTTTAGTTAAAAAGTCTCTAAAAAGGACTTTTTCTAGTCTCTGCACCAAAAAGTCTCTGAAAACAAACACCCCTTGAGTGTTTTGCCTTGATGACATCGACTGCATGCAGTGAATCTGGGTTTCAAGGAGCACAGGGGATGATCCCCGGTTGAAACGCCACAGCGACAATGGCCTTGCCGGCGGCAGGCTTTTTCTTCGGCTCACAAAGCCTTCTTGGCGATGGCGTTTCTTCGCCTCCGAAGATGGCAAGTGGCAACGATGGCGGTTGCAGAAATCTGCTTCAGTAGAGTTTTCTTGCAAATGTTTCTGGACATGTGTCCTCTCTGTTTTTCTATCATGGTTTTAGGCCCCGTTTGGAATGTCTGTGAAATTTTACAACTGTAAACGATTACCTCGGATATTACTGTACGCCAGTAAAATACAAACGGATATATATTACCCCTGTAATCCACTGCCCCCGGCTCAGCCAGAGAACGAGGGCAGCCCTGCACGTCCAAGACCGATCCTGCACAATCCGCACTGACACATCGGCTGGAGGAAATCCCCCAGTAATGGTCGCCGGAATCCAGTTCGGCCGCCTCCGGACAACGAAGTCGCCAAATCTGCTGCCATCCGACACACACCAGAGACGAGGCAAATCCGGCGGCCATGACCGACCATGGCGGCCGTCTGAGATCCACCGTCTGAGATGTGTCAAGGCGGTGGTCGCATGATGCGAGTCGCTTCAACCATGACCGACCATGGCGGCCGTTTAGCGCACCGGAGTAGCTCTGCTGGCGGGACCTCGGGCCGCTTTGCTCGTCGTCGTCTGAACCCGCCGGCCGACACGAACTCCTCCGTGCGGCGGCGCCCAAACAAGGAACCTGCTAGGCAGCTCCTCGCCGGGCCGGCGGTCCTCGGCCCGTCTCCTGTTGCTCCGGCCTTCCAACGTAAAGCAGTTGTCAATCGAGAAGAGAGAGATACGGAGCAGAAACGACGGACCGAGGTGTGTTTCAGAAACCGGCGAAATACCGTTGTAACTTGAAAATAAGGTGTAAAGTTTACAGCCCAGAAACGACGGTCCAAGTACCTAACAGAAGACCACCTCATTTTTTTCATACGGAGGTATGTTTTCCGGGTGTAAGTCGCTGGAAAACGATGATCCAAGCGGGGCCTTAGCGATTTCGTGTAGTAATTTGACATCGGTTTAATAGTAATATAAAATTTGTCAAAAAAAAGTACGCAAAGCACCCACGATTATTATTTGTGCAAAGACAAGCCAAACAGGGAAAAAATCTCTTCCGTCAGAATCTTGTCGTCAAATGAATAAAATGGATGTATCTGAGCGTATTTTAGCTACAGATACTGGCTTTTATCCATTTCATACAAATATTTCCGGACGGAGGGATATAGAGAAAAGAAAAAACACAGTGTGTCCCATCAAGCTGACGAGCGACAAGGCGTGTTATTCAAGCAGAGCAATTCAGAAAGCGGCACAATTATTAATCAGTCGCGCCCACCATGCCCATGAACTCCTCGTCGGCGAGGAGCCTGGGGAACGCCTCCGAACCTCCATCGCAATGCTCCCTCCGCCGCCGCTGCCCTCGTACACGGTCACCTTTCCATCCACCTTGTTCCCCGAGCCGCTGCGCACGGCCACGGGGCTGCCCCACCCGAAGTCGTTGCCGTACACGTCGAACCGCGGCGAGCTCCCTGTCGCCACCGTTGTGTGCGGGTGCGGGGCAGTCACGACCTCCGACATGCGCAGGAAGCCTGGGTTCCGGGGCCAGGACGCGAGCCTGTCCCTCGCACTGGCCTCGTCGAACGACGCCACGGCCCTGTTAAGTAGCCACGCCGCCCAACCCAGCCCCCTCTCGAGGATCTCGCCGGCGGGGGAAATCGCCGTGGCGTGCTCCACCGCATTGCCCGCGTAGGACGCCGGTATGCCGTCCACGCGGCCGCGGCATCCGGCGAGGAGATGGTACGTGGTCTTCTGGTCCGGTGCGAGCCTCCTGGCCCGGCACACGGCACGCCACAGGTGCGCGAGCAGGGCCTGCAGCGAGGAGATGGCGGTGCCCGTGACTGCCGTACCTGCCATCTCGGCGTTCGCCTTTGCCTTCAGCTTCCTCACGCTCTCCGCCGAGAAATGGAGAAAGCATTCCTCCACCGGCGGGTACGTATCTACACGCTGGCCGACGATGTCCTCGAGCTTGCCGAAGGGCAGAGGGATCGGGACGGGGCAGCCGTCGAGGAACCACCTCCGATGCACCGGCAGCGGCAAGGAGATCTCGAGGCCAGCTTCGCCGTCGCTCAGGCGACTGATCTCCGACCAGGTGTTGAAGAAGTGCCAGAAGGTCGTCCCGTCGGCGACGCCGTGGTTGGCCGACATGGCGACGAATACACCGTCGGTGAGCTCGGTGACCTGCGCGGCCAGGACAGGGCGGGAGTCCGCGATGGCGTCAACGCCGAGCAGCCTGTCCAGAGGGAAGAAGGACCAGACCACCCTCGGGATGCAGAGCGGGACGGTGATGTCCGCGACGGTAACGCCGGGCGCCACGGCGTGGACGAACTCGGCTCCCTCGCCGCTGCAGCGGAGCGAGATGGCCATGCTCTCGCCCTCCGCGTCGTCTCTGCTCCCCGGCGCGACGGCGAGGCGGCCGGCGTAGGGGTAGAAGCGCCCCAGAGCGCGCGCGAAGGACAACTCGAGCCGTTCGACCATAGCGGCGGCATCGTGTCCCCGCCCTCCGGTGGCGGGAGGTTTGGGCAGGAGGATGCCCTTCTGGATGTTGTCCACGGTGATCACCCGGAGATCCCATGGCGTCAGGTGGATGGTCTCCGGCGGACCAGAGGTGATTGGTTCCGGCCGGACCATGCGCCGGGACACGATCCCTACGTCGCCCATCGATCTTGCTTCAGTTTAGTCTGGTAGTGCGTAGTGATCGAGCAATATAATGTGCTTAAGGTTGGATGGGAGCGCTGCATACCTGCGTCTGCATTTCGTCTGTTAGTGTTAGCTCCGTACGCTATCTTGCTACAGATTATCAGGCCCGGCCCATAGGGCGGGCAAACGGGGCGCTCGCCCTGGGCCCCCTGGAATCAGGGGCCCCGGCCCAGGTGTAGTTCTTTCTGTTTAGTTTTATACCCAGAAAAATACAGAGGGCCCAAAGTGCAACCAGTCAGGCAAAGCCCACCACGCTGTTGGACATGTGCGGTAGCCACACTAAGGAATTAATCTTGCCTCAAAAAAAAAACTAAGGAATTAATCGATCCCGACGGGATCTCGCTCTGCAGTTGGGCGTCTCCTCTTCTTCCCCAATTCCCGATCTGGTCTCCAAGAACAGCGCCGCCCTTCCCATGCCTTTCTGATTTTGAGGTCGCGGCCAACCATTGACGGAGACAAATGGCGCAATTCCAGTCCCCAATTAGCTCTTCTTCATCCCGTACATTCTTCTTCATCCCCATATGGTTGAGAGATGGTACGGGTTCTTCTTTATTCTTTCAAGTAATCTCGTTCTTCAGTTTGACGATTCAATGTTAAATAATGTCGATCCATGGTAACATAGGAATTATAATTTGGAGGTGATATGTCATTTGTACTTTGAGGACATTTTTCAGATATTACAGGCTGAGGTTTCCATGGATTCGTTCTTTTCTTGCGTCCGATCCAACCATCTAAGGTGCTTTCCTTCCTTGACCATATATATCTTGGACAGGTTCTAAAAAAAAATATCTTGAACAAATATTGCACTTTTTGTATTTTTGTTGTGGAATATCTTCTGGTAAGTATTTTGCCAGTAGTGAACTGTGACTAGAGGAAAGAAAATATTGGGCTTAAATTTGTTGATACAATATCATTTTTATAGGAATTCCCAATGGGAGCAATTAAAGTTTCAGAACCAGTGGTTATCCTTGGGAATTTGTGATATTGGTTTTGTTTCATTTGAACAACCAAATATTTTTTTTTGCTGGTAACTAAATAATTATTTAGATGAAGCCAAGATCATCCAGATGTAAATTGTTACATGGTACAGATTGGTTTAATAAGTGGAGTATTCATCTATGTGTGAGGCCCCTAAGTTTTAGTTTCGCTCCAGGGCCCCCAACATGCATGGACCGGCCCTGCAGATTATTCTGATAGTGCGTAGTGATGGAGTTGTCAGATACATTTGAATATCTTATCACCCGCGCAGGCAGCCTGAGAAAAGGCTCGAGCCTAGCCTCATTTTGAATTTTTTTCAATAAAAACACCAAAAAGCATCTTAGATTTTTTTTAAACTAGCACATATGCCCTTGCGTTGCAATGGGAAAGAAAAATGTTTTGTCCATAAAAAACCCATAAGCACAACATGATGGGGACACAGAGTAAAAGAAATACATACCATGCTTTAGTGTCTATTGCTACGGTGCATGCATATGTGACCATTGAATAAGTACGATTCTTACCTGTATTGGTCACCTTTTTTTAACGCCGAGAAGCAACCTCCAGTTGGATGGTTAGGAGGGCAGTGGCACATTAATTCCACCAAGATTAAACCCCAGATTTGACGCATTTGTGTCACATAAAGACAAAATATTTTCTCAGTGGGAGACGACGTTCGCAATGATAGTGAGGTGCTTGTGGTCACTTACTCAATCTCAAGACTCGGTAGCTCGGTCTTTTGGAGGTGTTCATAAGGACATGATATACGTGTGTGCATTCATAGGGACGAGTATATGTGTGTGCTTGTGACTTGTGAGCATCTACATTTGTACTGTGTTTACAAAAAAAGATCTCTTTTAATCTCTGCATGCATTAATTATGTGTTTGTGCGTTGAAACAAAAGAAGAAGAAAATCATGACACATTTCTAGTGATTCATTTATGTTGCCACTTATAATGTTCACCACGGTCGTTGATGATGGGAGGAATTTTGTCGTCCGTAATGACAAAAATTGCGACGCCACATTCATGTCTCCGATGGTGCCTCCTTTAGCTCCGCGCTATCATTGGATGGAGTGAGAATATTTTATTATTATTTGAATGCAATTTTTTTTTGCGTTATTTGGACTTGGTCCAAACTCAAGCATTTCGCGTATAAGGTTTTCTTCCAAAAAAAGATACACACATCTCGTACCCCACATCCGTGCAACACCTTCACAGATTCACGCTTGCTGTAACACCCCAAGCTATTATTCCATTATTTGAAAATTACCCGTGAACACACTTGCAATTTAAATCCCTTTTGTTTCTATTTTTTAATTCATGCTCTATTCTCCATTACTCCAATTCAATTTGTGGAGCTTTGATATGTTTCAGAGTAGCCACATGCAAATTTTCAGCTCAATCAGAAAATATTCAAGGGAATATTTTTTTTCTCTTCCTCTCTATTTTCTTTTTTGAAAAATGGGAATGTGCAGTGGAGTGGGCCGGCCCAGTCAATAGTGCCAGCCGGCCTCAACTGGCCAAACTGGACGAACGGGCCAGCTGTACCCCCGCTAACCCTAGCGGTGAAGCCAGGGAGATCGTGAAAGGGAGCTCCTAACCTTTTTTTTTTTTTTTGAGACAGTCTCGCCAAGCTTTATTCATGTAACCATAATGTTTACAGGTACAAAAAGAAGATCGCCGGGCTGGCCAAACCATACATGACGGCCGAACCCTAATGACAAAGCATGCTTAGCGAGATTGTGAGCCTCTGTATTCGAGGCTCTATGCTCGTGAACTATATTACAAGAAGTAAATGAGGTCGAATGGTCTCTGATTTCATGAATTATAGCTCCACACTCGAAGGTGCTTCTACTGGGCCGGCCCAGCATTACTTCTTTCGCTGGCGGGCAACGCAGAAAAATTAAGCCAAAAAGAAGCGAGCTGCAGGATCGAACTCGCGCCGTAATTGTAACGTACGAGTATGGTTAACCACCACACCAACTTGGAACTAGCGACTAAATGAACAAAAATACTGATCAAACTTTTAAAAACATCAACATTTAGGGAAAAATGAACAGAAAAGTTGAAATTTCAGAAGATGAACGATTTTTAAATATACATTGCACATTTTGTGATAAACGCTGAACAGTTTTTAAATACACACTGAACATTTTTTTATGTATGCTGAACAAATATTTAAATACACATTGAACATTTTTGTGGCATACGCTGAACAATTTATAAAAATGCATTGAACATTGTTGTGAATATATGTTAAACAATTTTAATATACCCAATGAACATTTTCTTAAATATGTTGAACATTTTATTAAATATCGATGAACATTTTGTATATAAATATGCAATGAACTATGTATAATACACGAAAAAGAAACAAAAACTTCAATGAATTTGAAAAGAAGTTCACCGAGTTCCAAAAAAAACATCGAGTTTGAAAAATAGTTGATTGAAATTGAAAAAATGTTCATTAAGTTTGAAAAAAGTTCATTGAGTTTGAAAAAAAGTTCATCAAATTTGAAATAGGTTCATCAAATTTGAGAAAATTTCATCAAATTTGAAAAAAGTTCATCAAATTTGAAAAAAAGTTCATCAAATTTGAAAATAGTTCATCAACTTTCAAGAAGAGTTCATCGATTTTGAAAAATAGTTCACGCATTTAGCAAAAGAGAAAAAAAAACGTACTAAACCTTGAAAAGAAAGGAACAAGAAAAAAAAAGGAGGAAAGAACAAAAGAACGTACAAGATGCAATTAGCCACATCTGATCTCTATGGCGGGTTGGTAAGTGGTGCTTGGAATCAGCGAAGACGTCGTGGGTTCGAATCCCTCTTTCAGGCATTTCCTCTTTTGCGGAATAAAAGCAGGAAAAAAAATGAGAAGATGGGCCGAGCCCAGGTCGCTTGAGGGGTATGCGCCGGATTGGGAAATGGCTGTAAACGGGCGCTGAGGGCGCCGTTTAGGAATTACCGTGTTAACGCTAGGCAAAGAAAAATCTACCCTTTCGCTTAGGGTTTATCTACTCCGGCGGCGGCGACGCCAACGTTGAGTCTTTGTCCCCTGTCCCCTTGCCGATAGCCAATGATGCTCGCTCCCCGGCTTTGGCGTTATGTCTCTGTTGGCTTTTCGCGAGGGCATCTAGGGTTGTGTTGTCGGGCCAGATGGGATCGGCTGATGCAGATCACCATGGCTGGAGGTGCGAGTTCGACCTCTGGAACAAGAAAGGAATACTTAGCGGATGTGAAACGTGGCGGGATGTCTGAAAAGTAGCTCGACGACGGTGTGGCTGCATGCAAGGTACAGCCGCTAGAATTCCCTTTGGCTGGTGAAGCACGACTCGGGCTGAAGAGATTAGCCGATTGAACTGTGTTTGTACTTGATGAAATCCTTGTATCCCGATGATGGAGATCTGGTGGAGCGCTAGTTATGGTGGATCCTCGAGCTACCCTACAAGAAAAAGTTCCTGCAGCAAGAAAGAAGCTTGTTTTATCAGTCGGGAAGAAGGAGAAAAGCAAGACACAGGAGTCCAAGGAACACATGAAATACAAGGGGTGTTTTCACCTATTGGAGGGAGCGTGAACGGAGGGGAAATCCCTCCACCACCAGCTCAGTGCATGACGCTGAGAGATAGGAAGAAACATAGGAAGGGGGAACCAAGTTTGGACAGGGAGACAACGGCATCAATGGAGAAAGCAAATCACAAGGCAAAATTGGCGACCTCCCTAGTGGAGGTTCGCCGGGCCTAATGTCGACTTTAAGCTGGAACTGTCGTGGGTTGGGCGACCCCGCGACAGTCAACGAGTTGCGCGATCTAGCGCGGGAGTGTGCGCCGGCGATACTTTGCGTCGTGGAGACACAAATTGCAAAATATCGCGTGGAAGGCCTGGCAGTTTCTTTGGGCTTTGAAGGTGCTTATGGGGTGGATAGTACCGGAAGGAGTGGTGGACTGTGCATTTTCTGGAAAAAACCTTATGCATTGGAACTAAGGAACTACTCTAAATACCATATAGATATGGAAGTAAAAGAGGAGGGAAAAGATCCATGGCGTATCACTTGCTGGTATGGTGAAGCTAACAGAAGTTTGCGCTATAAAACATGGGAGATGATGAGATACCTGAAGGCTGATTGTAACTTGCCATGGTTATGCATAGGAGATTTCAACAAGGTCTTAAAGAAGGGAAGAGCAGTTTGGACCAAACCAACGGGATATGGGTCAGATTAATCTATTCCGGGAGACGGTCGATGTATGTCAGCTGTGTGACATAGGATACAAGGGGCTTGACTGGACTTTTGAGCGGAAGGTGCAGAATGGCGAATTTTGCCGTGTGCGTTTGCATTGGGCATTGGCATCAAGTGAATGGTGTCATATGTTTCCAATGGCTTCAGTCCAATGGCTTCAGTTAGTCATTTAACAGCGGTGAAATCTGATCATTCGCCAATCTTGCTTATGAACCAGATGGAAGCACAAAATCAGAGGATAGCAAATCCAAAACTTTTTCGCTATGAAATGATGTGGGAGCGGCATGAAAATTTCTTACCTATGTTGGAAGAGGCTTGGGCGAGGAGCAGCGCTGGATCTGCAGGACAGCTCAGCGAGAAACTAAAAAATATTGCTGCAACTTTCTTGAATTGGGGATCCGAGAAGTTTGGTGCTGTCCGGACGGAACTGCGAGCTTTGAGAAAACGTCTAGAGGTTCTACGTGCAGACCCTCATCGTGTTGGGCCGGGCTATGAAGAGATCAAGATCGAGCAGCGAATTATTGAACTCCAATTCCGTGAGGAGGTAACGTGGCGACAACGGGCTAGGATTCAGTGGCTCGCCGAGGGGGACAAAAATACTCGTTTTTTCCAGCAAAAGGCATCAAATAGGAAGAAGAAGAACAAGATAACTCGTCTGGTGCGAGAGGATGGGACAACATGCCAGGACCCGGTTGCGATGGAAGAGATGACAGTGCAATTTTATGAGAAGTTATATGCTTCCGAGGGTGTCATAGGCATGGAAGAAGTGTTATCACATGTCCCTTGTAAAGTAACACACGAGATGAATGAGATACTTACACGTCCCTACACTGAAGGAGAGGTGAAGGTAGCACTGTTCCAAATGTTCCCAACCAAGGCACCGGGACCGGATGGGTTTCCAGCTCACTTTTTCCAGAAGTATTGGCATTTGTGTGGTGTAGAGGTGACCAAGGCTGTTATCAGAATACTGAAGGGAGAGGACTCCTCTGAGGAGATCAACAGGACATTCATAGTAATTATTCCTAAGGTACAAAACCCAACCTTTCTGTCTCAGTTCCGACCAATTAGCTTGTGCAATGTGATCTTCAAGATTTCTTCATAAGTACTAGCTAACAGACTGAAGCAGATTCTCCCTGAGATTATTTCTGAAGAACAGTCGGCGTTTGTGCCCGGTCGACTTATTACTAACAATGTCATTACGGCTTACGAGTGTTTGCACTTCATGAAGGGTAATAGAAGTAAAAGAAACGCTCACTGTGCGGTAAAACTGGACATGCAAAAGGCATATGACCGCCTTGAATGGGTGTATCTTGAGGGCATAATGAGGAAGATTGGGCTCGCTCGGAGTTTTGTAGATGCTGTGATGAGAGGTGTACGTTCTGTCACCTTCTCGGTTCTGTTCAATGGAGGTAGGACAAGAGAATTCAGACCAACAAAAGGCATTCGACAAGGGGATCCAATCTCCCCTTATTTGTTTCTTTTGGCAGGAGAAGGTCTTTCAAGCTTAATGCGCCATGCTTGTGCAACAGGAGAGTACGAGGGATTGCAAATCAGCCCAAGTGCACCAAAAATCAGTATGCTTTTGTTCGCAGATGATTGTTTACTGTTTAGTAGAGTAACAAGTGAAAGGGCCGCTGCCCTCAAAGGGATTCTGGACAGATATTGTCAAGCTTCGGGACAAAAGCTTAACACCCAAAAATCATCAATATACTTTGGTAAAGGATGCCCAACGGTGATCAGAGAATCAGTGAAAGTTGTACTAGAGATAACAACTGAATCGCTAAATGAAAGTATCTTGGGTTACCATCAGATGTGGGACGTGAAAAGAATGGAACGTTTTCATATATCAAAGAGCGCATATGGAAGCGTGTGCAAGGCTGGATGGAGAAGATGTTAGCAGGAAGTGGCAAGGAGGTGCTTATTAAGTCTATTGTGCAGGCAATACCAACATATTCCATGTCGGTCTTCAAATTGCCACGGGGCTTGTGTGAGTGTATCACGTCGATGGTTCGTAAATTCTGGTGGGGCAGCAAAAGGGGCGAACGGAAAACGGCATGGGTGTCTTGGGACTCCATGTGCATGCCAAAATATAGAGGAGGCTTGGGATTCCGGGATATGGAGATATTCAACCTAGCATTACTAGCTCGGCAAGCGTGGAGAATAACACAAGATCAAGACTCCCTGAGTTCACGCCTACTCAAGGCAGTGTATTTTTCGGCTACTGACTTTCTTGATGCAGAGTTGGGAACAAATCCATCTCAGGTATGGCGCGCTTTACATGAAGGAAAGGAAGTACTCAAACTGGGCTTGATCCGGCGCATAGGTAACGGAGCAGACACGAATGCATGGGAGGATGGCTGGCTACCACGTGATTTCATGCTGCGACCAATATGTGCAGCGGCTGCAAAACCACCTGAGAAGGTAGTTGACTTTATAGTTGCAGCAACAAAAGAATGGGATGTTCAGAAGCTAAACACTTATATGCTGCCTATGGACGTCGAGGTGGTACGACAGATTCCATTAAGTCACTCAAACTCTCATGATTTCTGGGCATGGCACTACGATCAACACGGAATTTTTACGGTGCGATCTTGTTATAAGTTTCTCGTTGATACTAAGTTACAAAGAGAAGCTTGGCTGAGTGGTGACACGGGGAACTCCAATTTACAGCAGGAGGAGAAGGGTTGGAAGAAGCTATGTAGCAAAAAAGTACCACCAAAGTTACGTATGTTTGCTTGGAGGCTAGCCAAGGCATCATTGTCGACGGAAGAGGTACGTGCACAACGGCAAATGGCCACCACACCGGTCTGCTCCCTGTGTAACGCAGCAAATGATACATGGAGACATTCTTTACTGGATTGTAATATGGCAAAAAGTGTGTGGGCGCTGCGGGATGATGAATCTACCCTTCCGATATATGGAGATGAAACACAAGATGCGAAGTTATGGTTATTCGGGATGAGCGAGACTCTGTCCAACAAGAAGTTTATCGAGGTGTTAGTCACTTTGTGGGCTATATGGTATGCCCGGAGGAAAGCAATTCATGAGCATGAATTCCAAAGTCCATTGTCGACGCATCTATTCATCAGCAGATACTTGGAGGAGCTTAAGGTGTTAGATGTGCAGACCAAGCCCGGGCATGGGGCAGCTCGGGCGGTGCCTCGATGGGTTCCTCCGCTCACGAGGACATTGCAAGATCAACGTCGACGGAGCTGTGGCGAAGACGCAATGCGAGAGGGCTGTTGGGGCCGTATGCGGGATGAACAAGGGCGTTTCAAGGGGCCTCAAAGCGGTGGTGTTTGAGGTATCTCGATGCGAAACCCCAGGAAGCACTTGCATGTCGAGAAGCACTAGCGTTGAGTGAGGACTGGACTCGGAAAGAGTACATATTGCTACTTGTTGTCCGAGAGTCGTCTGAAATCGAAGCACCAAAGAACCTTGGTGGACATTGTATGGTGTTTCATGAGATCAAAGAACGAAGCAATTTATTTAGTGCTTGTCTTTTTAGTCATGAACAGCGCGAATGTAATGGGGAGCCTCACAGAATAGCACGTATGGCTACGTCCCTTGATATAGGTAGGCATGTGTGGCTTGATGCACCACCTGCTCATTTATGTATCCCTGTAAACATTGAACTTAGGCAATAAAGTGCGCTGTGATACTAAAAAAAAGGAATTGCCGTGTTTCTCACCAAAAAAAAAGCCAGGGCGATCGTTTCCTTAAAAAAAACCCAGGGAGATCGATCCCAGTCGCTCCCCTGTCCCCTCCCCACTCGATCCCCACGAGGCGCACCCGCCGCCACCACGCCAGGGCACACCTACCTCACGACTCCTTTGCCCCGCTCTGGCGAGCCACTTCACTTCTTCCCTGACAAGACCAGAGATGTAATCGGATGCGAATTTACTCGAACTAGCCCCGTCTTGATATTACAGAGATAATAGCGAGTACAATTGGTTCGAGGATCAAATCCGGACTCTACAGAGATACTAGGGTTCTAGAGCTATGCTAGGTATTACAATCTTGTAGAATGGGGAAAAGATGCCTCTCGAGGCTTGGAGAGGGGGTTTAATAGCTGGCAGAGCCCGGGGTGTCGCTGTCGCTAGCTGTTCCGTTACTGTAGTCCTTCCAGTGGGTGGCGGCAACGGCGTGACTGTGAACAGGGAAGCAGTTAGCCGTTGATCGCCTAAACGTTTCATCAGCGCCGTCCATTTCCCAGACAGATAACGCTTCGGCCTCGCTGTCGATTTCTTCAGAGTTGCAGTTAACTTCTTCAGTTAAGCTGTGCAGTGAAACAGGGTCCTGACAATTGCCTCCCTCTGAAGACGATCCTTGCCCTCGAGGATCTGTGGAAGGAAACCAGGAGCGAATCATGCTGTTGAAGAAGTCAGGAAATGTGTGCTTAATGAAGTCGGCGTCCTCCCAAGTAGCCTCTTCTAGTAGCATATTAAGCCACTGCACTAACCATTGTGTGACCAGATGTGGGTGTCGTGGTACTGCTCACGTTTGTAACACGAGCACTGGTGCTATTTTGATCCGGCCTGCGTCGTCAACCAGTGGTAAGCCAGGGGCTGGTACTGCTTTGGGTCCCAGATGTCGTTTCAATTGGCTGACATGAAAGACATTATGAATCTGAACCCCAGCAGGCAGTAGTAACTTGTATGCTGAATGGCCTATTTTCTCCAATATTCTGAATGGTCCATAGAACTTGGTTGCAAGTTTAAGACCTGTTCGAATATCGAACGCAGCAAGACGATAAGGTTGCATTTTCAAATAAACCATCTCTCCTTCTTTGAACTGCCTGTCTGTTTTGTTCATATCTGCATATTTCTTCATCCTTTGTTGAGCTGCCAGAAGATTGTGCTTCAATTGTTGCTGCATTTCTTCTCTTTGCTGTAAAAATATAGCTGCATCTACATCACTAGGGCCAGGAATTGAAACTTCCCCAAAGAGTGGAGGGGGAAATCCATACAAGCACTGGAATGGTGTGTATTTAGTTGCTGTGTGATAGGATGTATTGAACCACCATTCGGCCATAGATAACCAGGAATGCCACTTCTTAGGTTCATTGAAAGCCATGCTTCTCAGATAGGTTTCCAAACACTGGTTCACTCTCTCTGTCTGGCCATCAGACTGTGGGTGATGAGCAGTACTCATATTGAGTTTGACTCCCAAGGATTTAAACAGTGCTTGCCAGAAGTTGCTTGTAAATATTGTATCTCTGTCAGTTACTATTGACACCGGTAAGCCATGCAGTTTGAACACATTATCAATGAATGCTTGAAGGACAGTGCTGACAGTGAAAGGATGTGATAGAGCAATAAAATGGGAGTATTTAGTGAATCTATCAACCACTACTAAGATCACATTTTTTCCCTTGGGATTTAGGAAGGCCTTCCAAAAAATCCATGGATATGTGTCTCCATGCCATATCTGGTATAGGGAGGGGATCAAGCAGCCCAGGATAATGGCAGTTTTCTCCTTTGACTCTTTGGCAGACAGGACATTCTTGTATGAATTCTTGAGTGTCCTTTTTCATGTTTGGCCAGTAAAATATCCTCTTGATCCTATGATATGTTGCCCTTACTCCAGAGTGGCCCCCAATTGGAGAAGAGTGGAAGGTTGAGAGTAACTGTTGTTGGAATGCTGTATCTGCTCCAATATAAATTCTATCTTTATATCTGAGTATACCAGCTGTATAGCTGTACAGAGGAAGTGTACTAGTTCATGTAGTTAACTGTGTTATGAGGTCCCTGCATTTGCTATCTTTGTTGTAGGAGGTTTCTATTTTCTCAGTCCAACTAGGCACTGCTGTAGATATTTCCATGAGTTGTGGTTTCCTAGAAAGTGCATCAGCAGCCTTGTTTTCCTTCCCTTTCTTATATTCTATTGTGTAAGTGAATTCCAAAAGCTTGATCATCAGTTTGTGTTGGATGCCTTCCGATATTCTCTGTTCAGTTATATATTTCAAGCTTTGGTGATCTGTTTTGATGATCAAGGAGGAGCCCAAAAAGTAATGTCTCCATTTTCTGAGAGCTTCCAAAATAGCCACAGCTTCTTTTTCATAAGTGGACAGAGCTGCTGCCTTAGGACCCAAGGATTTTCTATAATAAGCAATAGGCTTATGCTTTTGCATGAGGACAGCTCCAATGCCAGTACCAGAAGCATCACATTCCAATTCAAATGGAAGAGTGAAATCTGGAAGTGCTAGGACTGGTGCATGAGTTAGACTGTACTTAAGTTTGTCAAATGCAACTGTTTGGCTGTCAGACCAGAGGAAGGAGTCCTTCTTGAGAAGATCATGCAGAGGTCTACAGATAACACCATATTCCTTGATAAATCTTCTGTAGTAACCTGCCAAACCTAAGAAACTTCTCAGTTCAGTTGTATTTGTTGGGATACCCCACTGTTGTACTGCTCTAATCTTCTCAGGATCTGTTGCCACTCCTGCTTCAGACAAAAATATGTCCCAGATATTCAACAGTAGGTGTGCCAAAGACACATTTGGACTTGTTCAAGAAAAGATTGTTGGCCTTTAAAATTTCCAGGACTAATTTGAGGTGTTCTTGATGTTCTTCATGGTTTCTGCTGAATATCAGGATGTCATCAAAGAACACCACCACAAATTTCCTCAGGTATGGAGCAAATAATTTGTTCATGAGGGCTTAAAAAGTTGCTGGTGCATTAGTGAGTCCAAAGGGCATAACTAGAAACTCATAATGTCTTGAGTAAGTTCTGAATGTTGTTTTGTAGACATCCTCTGGTTTCATTCTGATCTGATGGTAACCTGACTTTAGGTCCAACTTACTGAAAACTGCTGCTCCTGTAGTTCATCCAGTAAATCCTCTATGACAGGTATAGGAAATTTGTTATTTATTGTTTGTGCATTTAGTTTTCTGTAGTCTATGCACAATCTCCAAATTCCACCTTTTTTCCTGACCAAAATAGCAGGGGATGCATATGGACTCATGCTATGTTGTATTATGTGTCTAGACAGCAGGAGTTTTATCTGTTGTTCCATTTCAATTTTCTGCAAATGAGGGACTCTATAAGGTCTGACATTGGGGGGTGTTGAATTCTCCTTGAGTGGGATGGGATGGTCACATTCTCTAGGTGGGGGAAGGGCATTAGGTTCCTGAAATAGTTCCTCATACTGTTCCAACACTTCTTGTATCTCTTTTGTGGGAGGAGGAGAGAGTTCCACATTATGTTGCATAGTAGTCATGAAGTTCAGGCTCATAGCAAATCCCACTGCTCCTTCAGCACACAGTTTGTCCAATTTCTCTGCTGAAATTAATTTGGGAGTATCTGATAGTGTGCAATTTGAAAATGTGACTTGCCTGACTTTGTCTTTTGTTATGGTCACTATTCTAGCATCAAAGTCCAAGGAAATTGGGTTGTGTTTCTTGAGCATGTCACATCCTATTACCACATCATATCCCTGAAGATCTAGAACTACCAAATCACTACTGAATGTTTCATTGCCAATCTTGAAAGTTGTTTCAGGTGCATGTGCTCCTGTGGTTAAAGATCCACCACCAGCTACTTTGACTTTCTGAGAAGGGTTATTAATGAGTTGACAAGCAGATTTGATGGCAAACTTCAAGTCAATGAAAGTATTAGTGCTCCCAGTGTCAACTAGGGCCACTCCTCTTCTTCCTCCTACAGTAATGTGTACTGCCAAGGTTGATTCAGATGTGTTGCTAGAGACTGCCTGAGCCGATATGTGCATACAACCAGAGGCGTCTTCTGTAAAATGGCCTTCTGCAGTTAAGATTGCAAGTTGTGCATCTTCTTCAGGTGACATTTCTTCAGTACTACTGTCACCAGCAATAGCATGCAGAGATTGTGCTTGTTTGCATTTGTGTCCAGGAACCCATGGCCCATTGCATCTCCAGCATATAGCAGGTTTCCTGACTGCTGGTGCTGCTGGAGGAAGTTGCACATTAGTTGTAGGAGGTACAACAGTTTTCTGGTGTCCAGCATGGAACTGCAACTGCCTGTCTTGGTGGTTCATATAGGACTGGTATTTTGCTTGCAGCCCACTCTCATAATCTCTTGCTAACCAATATGCTTGGTTCAGAGTAGTAGGTCTCTGTGGTCTTAAGTTGCACCTGATACTAGGTTTTAATCCATTGACAAAACTCACTATGTAGTAGTTTTCCTGCAGGTATGGATGTTCATCCCTAACTACTGCCATGATTTCCTCAAACTTATCAATGTAGGCAGCTACAGAGAGAGTGTTCTGTTTCAGATTATGGAATTTCTCTAATACCTCATAGATGCTAGAGTCAGCTAATCTGTCACACATAGCTCTGCAAAAATCCGGCCATGGCAACTTTTTTTGTTCCATTCTAGCACTCCTCACCCAATTATCAGCTCTCCCAATGATATAAGTCAAGGCCAAATCCACTTTACAATCCTCTGGAATTTGAGCAAGTTGAAAGTACTTATTGACCTGTCTGATCCATCCTAATGGATTATCTCCATTGTATGTGGGGAAGTCGATTTTTGGGCCTTTTGAGATGCTCTTCATAAACTGCACTGCTCTGTCAGTTTGATGTTGTGTCTGTTGACTTGTGCCTTTGCTTGTCAATATGTTCTGAAGCTGTGTTTGTTGTTCAGGTGGTGTGACCAACTTTTCTCCCTGTGATTGAGTTGCGTTGGCACCTGAATCCTGCTGCTTTTGTAATTGTCCCAACAATTGCACAGACGCTTGAGGATCAGGGGAGGGAGGGTTGGGGTTCCCTGCTCTCATTTCGCACAAGATCGCGAAGATGTCTTGCTGAACCTTGGAGTTGTTCTCGGCCAATAGCTCCACCTTTCCCAATTGTTTTTCCAGGGATTCAACTGTCTGGAAACGTGTATGCACTTGGTCGATCTGCTCTTGCATCTTGTCTTGCTTTAGACCTAGCGCCGTCAGTTCAGTCTGTAGTGCCTCGATCTCTTCCGAAATTTCATCCATGTGTTTATTTCGGGTGGTCATGTTGATCCGCACAGCTCCGGAATTTTACAGCGGAACCAGTCCGAAACCCTCGCCGGCGACCTCTTCCTTCCGACGCCAAGCTCCTCGTCGATCTCCCTTCCGATGCTGCACGAATCAGGGATACGCTAAGGAATTTTACCACGGCGGAATTGTTCCGGCCGCAACCTAGTTTCTCCCCAATTTGCCGCCGAATTATGCCTGCTCCAGGCCGCCTCCGATCAGATGGACCGCACCGCCGCCGGGACCCGACATCGAAATTGGGGGATTTTACGAGAGATCCCAACCCCAATTCGTGGCCAGATCCAGTTCTCCTCCGAGGATCACTGGCTCATGATACCAATTGACAGGACCAGAGATGTAATCGGATGCGAATTTACTCGAACTAGCCCTGTCTTGATATTACAGAGATAATAGCGAGTGCAATTGGTTCGAGGATCAAATCCGGACTCTATAGAGATACTAGGGTTCTAGAGCTATGCTAGGTATTACAATCTTGTAGAATGGGGAAAAGATGCCTCTCGAGGCTTGGAGAGGGGGTTTAATAGCTGGCAGAGCCCGGGGTGTCGCTGTCGCTAGCCGTTCCGTTACTGTAGTCCTTCCAGTGGGTGGCGGCAACGGCGTGACTGTGAACAGGGAAGCAGTTAGCCATTGATCGCCTAAACATTTCATCAGCGCCGTCCATTTCCCAGACAGATAACACTTCGGCCTCGCTGTCGATTTCTTCAGAGTTGCAGTTAACTTCTTCAGTTAAGCTGTGCAGTGAAACAGGGTCCTGACATTCCCCGCCCGCCCGGCCAGCCCTCCCCTTCGTTCCATGCCACGTGATACACCCACGTGCGCACCCGCCGCCGCCAGGGCACCCACCTCGCCCGATCTCGTGGGGCGAGCCGCTTCTTCCCCGCCGCAACCGGCCCTTCCCTTGCGCCCTTCTCCTCTGTCCTGTCCGGCCACCATCTTCTCATGTGTGCTTCTCCTGTGTACCTCCTCCGGTAGGAAAAGTTAATTCCTCCTTCACGATGTTCCCTTTCCTTCCTCTCTTCTAGTGCGACTTGATCCTCGTGATAACTTTTGTACATATAAACTGGCGAGAATAGACGTAACTCAGCAAGGCGGGACTATATTGGTACTTATTGAAAATTTGAAATTTGGAGAGAGAGCTGCCTTGTGAGGAGGAGGCGGCACGGGTCAAGGCCTAAGAGCATCTCCAACAGGCGCGCAACACGCCGCGCGCTAAAAACTACTTTGTCGCCAGCCCGCCTGGTTTTCTTGTGACGCCGCAGCGCTGGTTCCAACAATGCGCTTAAAATGCAGCGCTTGCCCGCCGCCCAAAGCAACACGCAAAAAATGCAACGTACATATGCGTATATTCAGGCTTCTCCAACGATATATAGTTCTACTACGTTCACATAGCCTGCTTCTACGATACAAAATAAAACTAGCTTCTCCAACGATATATAGTTCTACTACGTCCACATAGCTTGCTTCTACGATACAAAATAAAACTGGCTTCTCCAACGATATATAGTTCTACTACTACTCATTCTCCGACTCAGACTCTGCCTCGGTGATGTCCTCCTCCGATGTCTGAGCATAGGCGTCAAGGAACCGCTCGTCGTGGGAGTCCCAAGACGACGCATCTCCTAGCGCCATGTTGTATTTAGCGACCGCCTTCCGCGTTCGCTTGTCCTCGCGATAGGCGGCTCACGCCTTCCTCCTCTCCTCCCTCTCCGCCCTCCACTCGGCGAAGAACTGTCCTTCGTTGATGATGTCTTGCGGGAAGCATTGCCTCCACACCGCCATGGCTTCCTCGTCCATCTCGGCCAGGCTAAGACGGCGCTCCCGCCTCCGGTGTTTGCGACGATCCTCGCTAGTGGTAAGCCGCGGGAAAGGCACCAACTCATGTGCCCGCTCCCGCGTCAACACGTTGGTGAAGTTCATGTCCCAACGTGACCGGCGGAGGCGCCACGCCGCAGCGTCGTATCTTGTAGCGCCATCTGGCGGTGTCGAAGGTTCCGAGGCCGGCGCGCGCCGCCGCCCGACTGAATTGAGGCGGAGTAGGTGCCGGACGGGCGCACGCGGACGCCGCGGTAGCCTGAACCTCCCCGGCGGCGAGGCGGCATGGTGGCGCGGTGGTGGCGGCAAGGAGGGAAAGCAGTGGAGAGAGCAAGAGAGAGCGGCAGATGGCGCTGCAGTTTTATAGGCGCTGCGCGGCGCGCAAATCTTCTTAGCTTAGCTGCCGCTTTTTCCAGCAAGACGTCGTTTCTCATGTGCATAATCGTTTCAGCAGCGCTTGTTTCCCGCCACCGCTGGAGCGCGCAAAACCGGTCGGCGCGTGCTAAAAAGCACTTTTACCGCACGGGCGCGTCTTCTAGCGCGCCTGTTGGAGATGCTCTAATAATGGCCGAATACAGCGCCTGCCAGCAGAAGGCCCAACAAATGGAACGAATCGTTGCCTAATAAACATAGGAAAGACTAAAAAGGTAGTAAACGTGTATGGAAAATTATGAAAGTCTCCATCTTTTAATATTAGGTAAAAATAAATGCATCTTGGACATCTTAGATCAGATTAACATCAAGGAACAACCGGTAAAAAAATAAAATTACATTAAAAAGCATTTCAGAATTTATTAATACTAAGAGAAATAAAAGTCAGTATAATAGACACATAACTGGACATGGCACAACAACTAGTATAATTAAAATTGTACTACTCAAAATTATATTAGCTTCTTCTACCTCCCAGTGTACGTCGTTCGTCACAAATTGGGAATTGCACTAAACCAATAGTAAAAAAAAAGACACCTGCAAACACTCTCGTTGTACCGGTCTTTGAGCATAATCACTTGCCCCTTGAGACGACATCTATAAATAGCTAAAGCAGCATCGATTGGAGTACCACCCCACACAATACGGGGTTGCAATCCATCACACCAGTCCAGAAGGTTAGAGAAACAGGACTATGCCACATAACAATGTGCAAGAACGCGTCGAAGTTACCACACCAATAGCCAACCAAGAGCTTTCCTTGATCTTCTCAAGAAAAAAGTTCTCCTTCAATACACAACAACTACTAAGATGTGAAGGGAACCAACGGATCTGCCCTTCGTCGATGCTGATCGAACATCATCGGGGTAGGAAGATACTGGAGAGACCTTATTTCAGCATGTCATCGGCGTCACCACCTCGTCGATGTCACGAGGAAAACATAACCTATGAAAAAGAAATGAGACGGACGTGTCGCCACTCCTCTTCCGACGAGTGCGTCGGGCATTGAAGGGGAGGGGGACCGAGGCAGCGTGTAGGGAAGTTGTGGCGGCGGTGACTAGTCCAACTTTGAATTAGCAAAGCCATCAACCAGCCAAGATTACAATAACGATCAACAAAGAAAGAAAAAGTAAACAGCAATAGAACATGGTGTTGAGCAAACTGCTCGCAAGCAACGTACCAACAAGCTAAGATAAACAAACTAAGTTTATGTTGAAGCAGGTGAAGCCCTACTCGAAGAACATGTCAATATGCAGATGTAAAACTCGGGCCTTGGGAACCGAGAACATTCAGCATGAGAGGAAGCATCCTTGACATCATCATCATTGGCACAAAACACATCATCATTGGCATCCTTGACATCATCATTGGCACAAAACATCATCATTGACACCATCTGTCCATCTCCATCTTCGAAGGAGGCTACGTGCCCCCTCGCGTTGGCACGGAAGGTGTCGATCCGCCGGGAGTTGGCCACCATGCCAAACAGATAATCGACAGTGAAAGGCTCGGTGCGGACGTCAAGCACATAGATGATGAGCTGGTAGTCCTTGTGTAGCCCAGCGAGGATGAAGGAGATTAGTTCGTCGGTGGAGATAGGCTTCCCGACCGGGGTAAGCTCATCAGCAAGCGATCTCATGGCCGATGTAGGCAGCAGCGGACTTGGACCCCTTCTGCGCATTGGAAAGTGTTTTTATGTGGATGTTGTTGGCGCAAGAACGAGACACGAACGAAAACATGCTCGTCACTGCCGCCCACAACTCATGGGATTTTTTCTGGGAGGCAACTTGTTGCTAGTACACCCACGCACACCATCTACCCCAGTTCAAAAAACCATGACAGGAATTATGGAGGGGAGATATATAGTAGCACTGTCCATTACTCCTACAACAAGACACGTGGACAGTAAAACTGTCTTGACATTTCACCTCGAATTGCTTGTGCGCGAAGATCTCTGGTTCGCATTTACCTAGTTTATTTTGTTTTCAAGGTCAGCCAGCTAAACAAACCCATTCGGCACTGTCCCCTTGCCCATATCTGCACTAGCACAATGGCAGTATAATTTCAAACCCATTCGGCGCTGACACTAGGATCTCATCAAGCCGTGCTTGAAACCGTCGTCAGATCCAGTGGTGGTTGAAGCCTGCCATGTTACGCTGTCGTAGTTTGCACGTTCTGTTGAACCGTCTTGTTAGCGAACGTGATGTCTCATCTAAAGAAAACCAACCGAGACGATGACCGACGGTTCTCTTCGTCAGAGAGTCAAAACGGACCCTGGCCATGCTCTTTCAGCGCCCTTTTAAAAATGAAAGAGAGAGGCAGTGCTCTTTTTGCGTGTTACTTTCGGATCGCACGGAGATGATTCCATGACCTTTTTGTGATCTGCAAGCAATCACCGTACTACATTTAGGCTGGCCACGTGTCTCGCGGGTACAAAGCGTGTTTCCTGAGTCTTTGCCGCCTTGGTAAATGCTCCCCGAAAGTGGTCGCATTGGACGGTTGGGCAGTCGGTGATGGTGTGGTCTGTAGGTGGTACAAGCTAGGACTACTTCGTGCCATCCTCCAAACATAGCTCCGATGCCACACGCTTCCGGTTTGTTTCGTAGCGTAGCACCCACCAGCTCAGAGCGCGACAGTGGTAGTACAGCACTCATTACACGGTGTCCATGCCGCCATGAGAGTATCTACAACCGGACCCATACCCGCCAAACGTTCGGGTGGGCTGTCCGGTCAGTGTCTAGGAAAAAAACACCATCCAACTGTACGTCTCATATTCGGCGCAAACGACCGGACTGACCCGCACTCTTCGTGTCCGGTCTATATCTAAGGCGGATATGGGACGTCCGGACGTGAGCTTCGTGTCGGATTGGCCCACTGGGACCCACGCCAACGTCACCGATGCCCCACAAATACCCTGCCCTGTCAAACAAACCCTAATCAAGCCCTCACTTTCTCGGTCACTCGTCTTCTCCACTTCTCTCGTCTCCTTCGCTTTCTCCCATATCCTTCCCCTCCCCTCCACCATGGCCATGTATGGCTAGGGCTTCGGCAGCGAGCCCAGTCCCATGGGTTGGAACGGTCTCATTAAGGAGGAAGACATATCTAACAGCTCCATGCCGGACGAGGAGGAGCTCACGCTCCGCTTCACCATCCAGCGCTCACGCATGGACACAGGGGGGACCTCAAGCTTTGTCGTGTCCGCCGCCAGCTCCTCTACGCCCTGACGACGGAATGTGGGCCATGCCTGCCCTTCCAGTTCTGCGTCGCTCCAGATCCGGAGCATGGCGGGGGTCTCCCCTTCCCCTCCGGTGCCAGTACCGCGCAGGCAACGGTGGATGCTCATGCTCGTGGCTCCCGTGCAGATGCGCATGCTCGGAGGCGAAGCAGCCCGACGCGAGCAGTAGCGGGCGGGGGCCGTGTCGAAGCCCGACTCTTCCCGCCAGCGGTCACGCTCTTTCCCCGTCGACCTGGAGGAGGTGCCCATCCACGAGGTCATGCACTAATAGCTGACCACGGAAGAGTCCGACATGCGGCACCTTTGCTGCAAGAATGCCAAGGCGCTTCGCCTCGGGCTTGAGGCGTCCGAGCGCCTCACGTGGCAGAAGGAGACTGCCCCCTACCAAGGCCGCCCGCCACGCGAAGGAGCAGCAGCGCCTCACGTGGCAGAAGGAGACCGCCCCCTACCAAGGTCGTCCGCCACGTGAAGGAGCAGCAGCGCCTCCTCCGCCGCCTCTCCGGCTGCATTTCGTCCGCATCGGAGAACGGCACCGCCAGCACGAACGACGCCGACCCTCCGGGCGCCGACTTGTACACATAGGAGATGGACCACGTGTCTCGCGAGTACAAAGCGTGTTTTCCGAGTCTTTGCCTCCTTGGCGAATGCTTGCCGAAAGTGCCAAATTGGACGGTTGGGTTGTCACCGGTGGTGGAAACCACTTCATGCCATCTTCCAAACATGGCTCCGATGCCACACCCACGCACAAAGCACGACGGTGCAACACTCATTGCACGGTGTCCAATTTCAGTGGCGGAGACAGGCCTGGGGCAGCTAGGGCTATAGCCCCAGGCCTAGAAACAACTTCCTTTGTAATTTCTTCATGCAAAGCATAGAAAATCATAAAAGTTTATCACTCAATATAGCACAGCTCCAGACGTAATCTGCATCTAGCTCCGCCACTACTGTCCATGTCGTATGTCCTCTCCTCCCTCTCCCCATGCACTAGCAGGTAGGGGTACTACCATGCAGCAGCAGCAGCTTCAGGTACGAGCCTAGGAGTAGGAGGAGATATTTCGAGCTATGTGTGGCCGAGCCGACTCCATCTGGCCGACCCATGGAAGCACTAGGCAGTAGGCACGTGGCTATGAGCTATGAATGTACAACCTCCATTCTCAAAAAAAAAAAGTACAACCTGCGGGGGCTCGACTGATCGATGATCGATCGTGTGGTGGCGGGGACGCCACGGAGCGCACCAACTGCTCTGTTCCCGGGTCGCGACCTCCCGTACGTGTGCACGCGAGCGCACGTGAAGCTGGGCCACCGGACTGTTCGAAGAGTACTCCGCCGTGCAGCTCCACCGCACTGCGCCGGGTCACGCTGTCACGGCCCCGTCGTCGATGAAGGCCTCCTCGTGATTGCACGGCCGGGCTCGTACACAAGACAAGGGTTGGTCTTTCGCTGCTTCGCGGCCCATGTCCTGACGGACCTCGCATCATGTACACATGGCCTTTTGTTTGTTCCAACACACGCAGGACGGTGTCCTCTCGAGTTGATCGATTCGTCGTCGAGGAGCAGAGGCAGAGCTGCATGTCAGCATGTGCTCTGCTGCTCTTCTCACGTGGAGAAGGGAAGGAAGAAGAAGTCACGCGCTTGCGACCGCGAGGATTTGGTAGGTGGGTAGGCACCGGCCCTTCTTCTTCCTTCGCGTGCGTCGGTTGGCTGGCGTGACGTGGCGCCACACGGCCGGAGAAACCCGGGCGGACGACCGGGCAGCCTCGATCGCTCAGCCCGACCGGCCGGCCACTCGTTTCCTGAGTTTCAGACGGCAACTAGCTCGCTCATTCTCCGATACTATAAGTCTGTTCGGAGTCCCTCCGCTTCACGAGTCAGAGCAGACGGAGTTGTAGTTGAAAATCGTGGAGCGGGGAAACAACTGCTCCACAGATTCTATGATTTCGTGGAGAATTTCTAGACCCCGGTTGATTACCGAACAACTCCTATATCTACCTACGAGTAAATCATTTGATCCATGAAGTTTACAGTAATCGACGTACACGTACGTGCATGGTTACTAACTAATCCAACTACTGTCGCATTGAGACATCTTGCTCATCTAGTGATCAGTGGCTGATCACTGATCAGAAATGCGTGGCGTGTCAACATCATGCACGCTAGCTGTTGGTCGTAGTCCTTACTTCATTTCAGTGCCTACTTGCCGGTTGATTGATTGCGTCCTTTTGCCGGTGGATCGAGCTACCAACGGGCGTGTAACGCGTGTGGATACGCTTATCCATTCTTCCGGTCGTAGATCAATCGCTGAATAGACTCTAGAAAATGACGGGGAAGCCCCAAATAACTTCACGCTTTCATGGATACTGTGCTGTGATAGTTTACTGAAGTATGCAACCGGCAGACCATTCAGCATGAGTGATGAGCTATCTCAAAAACAAATAAGTATAACCAGAAGAATATGGATGGCAAATGTTCTTTTTTGCCATTTTTGTGCTACATGGCAAATTTCGCCTCCGATCATGACAAATGCTAAAAGGTTGCCATGGCAACCCATGCAAAGTTGCCATGACCTAAAAAGTATTTTGGGTCACAGTTTGACCATGAATTTTAACTAATAAAATGTAAATTGTATGTCACAAAAACTATCACATGAAAAATATCTTTCAAATATAAATCTAACAATATACTTTTTTCATTTTTTAGTCAAATAGGAAATCAAAGTAGTATCTACAATACAAGAGGGCTTGATAAACCCGGATGAAGGTTAGTACGGCATAAAAAGTTTGGGGCGTTCACTGGGAAAGCGCTCCCAGAGGACATTCGCCAGATAACGTCTTCCTACCCTTTTCTTTTCTTTTTCCAGGTTTGCCGTTTTGTAAGACTTGTGTCTCTTTGACATTTTGTTCTAATGCAAAATGACCATTCAAGAAAAATGGAACCCATCGTGTCCCTTCCTTGAGTAGCTGCTTTCTCTACATAATGTTTCTCCGAATAGGTGGACGAAACTAAGAATATCACCTCCCTTTAATAGTAGATATAGATATAGATTAGGCACCACAGATATATATTGTCCGAATTACTCTCGAATTTTGAGTTACACGACTCGAGACTAGTATGGATAATATATATTATCCAAATACACGTGCCAAGTTTGTAGTGTTGTGAACGATCAAGATCAACATGGCAAAGTCATGGTCCCTTTGAAAACCATGAGAACGATATGGACTATTAGTGCATAGCTCCCTTGTGCTCCCTTTTTTACACACAGGAAGGGATGCACTCTTTCTCTGATGATGATTGAACTGTTAGCTTTTCAAGGGAAGTTAATTGTTGTTACTGTGGCAATCGAGTAATCAATCATTAAAATTGTGTGTGCCTCTAGTCGAATATCTAACCGTTGCACATTGGTCATGTCTGTTGTGATTCATGTGAGGAGAGTCTGGTTTCAAGACTGGGTTGATTTTAGTGAACCTTTTTCTCTTTCTAGTCGATTTTGCTAGTGTCTTGGGCTCTTTCTCACCGCATCGTCGCCACTTATAAAAGTGGATAGAGTAATGGAGAGTGGTGTTTGTTATGCTTTCGTTCGCTAGCCACTTTTCCACTCTCCCCTCGCCGATAGTTTGTGCTCTAGGGTTTCATGTTCTCCTCCTGCGTGTGTGGAATTCTTGGTTGTGTTTGTCTGGCTTTGTTCATATCATCTTGTGATTATGATTTTATAAGATGCTTCTACTGCTGATTTTGGTGCAGTTCGCTGTGATTTTTTCTGTTCACTGCTGATACATCTCCAACGTATCTATAATTTATGATTGCTCCATGCTATATTATCTACTGTTTTGGGCAATATTGGGCTTTATTATCCACTTTTATATTATTTTTGGGACTAATCTATTAACCGGAGGCCCAGCCCAGATTTGTTGTTTTATGCCTATTTCAGTGTTTCGAAGAAAAGGAATATCAAACGGAGTCGAAACGGAACGAAATCAACCTGGAGAAGCTATTTTTGGAAGGAAAGCCACGGATAGACTTGGACTCTCGTCGGAGATACGGAGGTGCTCACGAGGGTGGGGGGCGCGCCCACCCCCCTAGGGCGCGCCCCCTGCCTCGTGGGGCCCCCGTAACTCCACCGACGTACCACTTGCATCCATATATACCTACGTATCGTAAAACTTCCAGAACAGAGATTAGATCGGGAGTTCCGCCGCCGCAAGCCTCTATAGCCACCAAAAACCAATCGGGACCCTGTTCCGGCACCCTGCTGGAGGGGGGAACCCTCATCTGTGGCCATCTTCATCATCCCGGCGCTCTCCATGACGAGAGGGAGTAGTTCACCCTCGGGGCTGAGGGTATGTACCAGTAGCTATGTGTTTGATCTCTCTCTCTCTCTCTCTCTCTCTCGTGTTCTTGATTTGGCACGATCTTGATGTATCGCGAGCTTTGTTATTATAGTTGGATCTTATGTTGCTTCTCCCCCTCTACTCTCTTGTAATGGATTGAGTTTTCCCCTTTGAGTAATCTTATCGGACTGAGTCTTTAAAGATTTGAGAACACTTGATGTATGTCTTGCCATGCGTATCTGTGGTGACAATGGGATATCACATGCCACTTGATGTATGTTTTGGTGACCAACTTGCGGGTTCCGCCCATGAACCTATGCATAGGGGTTCGCACACGTTTTCTTGATTCTCCGGTAGAAACTTTGGGGCACTCTTTGAAGTACTTTTATGTTGGTTGGATGAATCTGAGATTGTGTGATGCATATGGTATAATCATGCCCTCGGATACTTGAGGTGACAATGGAGTATCTAGGTGACATTAGGGTTTTGGTTGACTTGTGTCTTAAGGTGTTATTCTAGTACGAACTCTTTAATAGATCGATCCGAAAGAATAACTTTGAGGTGGTTTCGTACCCTACCATAATCTCTACGTTTGTTCTCCGCTATTAGTGGCTTTGGAGTGACTCTTTGTTGCATGTTGAGGGATAGTTATATGATCCAGCTATGTTATTATTGTTGAGAGAACTTGCACTAGTGAAAGTATGAACCCTAGGCCTTGTTTCCTATCATTGCAATACCGTTTACGCTCACTATTACCACTTGCTACCCTGCTGTTTTTATATTTTCAGATTACAAAAACTTTTATCTACTATCCTTATTGCACTTGTATCACCATCTCTTCCCGAACTAGTGCACCTATACAATTTACCATTGTATTGGGTGTGTTGGGGACACAAGAGACTCTTTGTTATTTGGTTGCAGGGTTGCTTGAGAGAGACCATCTTCATCCTAGCCTCCCACGGATTGATAAACCTTAGTGAAGGAAATATGCCCTAGAGGCAATAATCCAGGGTTGATGCAAGCTTTGACACTGATCCGAACGATTCTAAATCGCAAACCGGATACGTATTTACATTAAACGGTGGAGTTGTCAGTTGGTGCAGTTCTAAACAAAGCGTTGTGGCGGGATCTACATGTGAAGCGGAGTACATAGCTGCTTCGGAAGCAACAAACGAAGGAGTCTGGATGAAGGAGTTCATATCCGATCTAGGTGTCATACCTAGTGCATCGGGTCCAATGAAAATCTTTTGTGACAATACTGGTGCAATTGCCTTGGCAAAGGAATCCAGATTTCACAAGAGAACCAAGCACATCAAGAGACGCTTCAATTCCATTCGGGATCTAGTCCAGGTGGGAGACATAGAGATTTGCAAGATACATACGGATCTGAATGTAGCAGGCCCGTTGACTAAGCCCCTTCCACGAGCAAAACATGATCAGCACCAAGGCTCCATGGGTGTTAGAATCATTACTGTGTAATCTAGATTATTGACTCTAGTGCAAGTGGGAGACTAAAGGAAATATGCCCTAGAGGCAATAATAAAGTTATTATTTATTTCCTTATATCATGATAAATGTTTATTATTCATGCTAGAATTGTATTAACCGGAAACATAATACTTGTGTGAATACATAAACAAACTAAACGTCACTAGTATGCCTCTACTTAACTAGCTCGTTAATCAAAGATGGTTATGTTTCCTAACCATAGACATGTGTTGTCATTTGATTAACGAGATCACATCATTAGGAGAATGATGTGATTGACATGACCCATTCCATTAGCTTAGCACCAGATCGTTTAGTATGTTGCTATTGCTTTCTTCATAACTTATACATGTTCTGTGACTATGAGATTATGCAACTCCGTTTGCGGAGGAACACTTTGTGTGCTACCAAGCGTCACAACATAACTGGTGATTATAAAGGTGCTCTGGTGTCTCCAAAGGTACATGTTGGGTTGGCGTATTTCGAGATTAGGATTTGTCACTCCGATTGTCGGAGAGGTATCTCTGGGCCCTCTAGGTAATGCACATCACTTAAGCCTTGCAAGCAATACAACTAATGAGTTAGTTGCAAGATGATGTATTACGGAACGAGTAAAGAGACTTACCGGTAACGAGATTGAACTAGGTATTGAGATACCGACGATCGAATCTCGGGCAAGTAACATACCGATGACAAAGGGAACAACGTATGTTGTTATGCGGTCTGACCAATAAAGATCTTCGTAGAATATGTAGGAGCCAATATGAGCATCCAGGTTCCGCTATTGGTTATTGACCGGAGACATGTCTCGGTCATGTCTACATTGTTCTCGAACCCGTAGGGTCCGCACGCTTAACGTTACGATGACAGTTTCATTATAAGTTTATATATTTTGATGTACCGAAGGTTGTTTGGAGTCCCAGATGTGATCACGAACATGACGGGGAGTCTCGAAATGGTCGAGACATAAAGATCGATATATTAGACGGCTATATTCGGACACCGGAAGTGTTCCGGGTGATTTCGGAGAAAACTGGAGTGCTTGGGAGGTTACTGAACCCCCCGGAGAAGTAATGGGCCTTATGGGCCTTAGTGGAGAGAGAGAGGCGGCCGGGGTGGGCCGGCGCCCCTCTCCCTCTGGTCCGAATGGACTAGGAGAGGGGGCAGCGCCCCTTCCTTCTCCCTCTCCCCTTCCTTTCCCCTCCTAGTAGGAGTAGGAAGAAGGAGTCCTACTCCTACTAGGAGGAGGACTCCTCCTCCTTAAGCGCCCCCACAGGGCCGCCAGCCTCCTCCTTGCTCCTTTATATCACGGGGCAAGGGGCACCTCTAGACACACAAGTTGATCTTCGTGATCGTTCTCTTAGCCGTGTGCGGTGCCCCCCTCCACCATAATCCTCGATAATATTGTAGCGGTGCTTAGGCGAAGCCCTGCGACGGTAGAACATCAAGATCGTCACGACGCCGTCGTGTTACGGAACTCATCCCCGACACTTTGCTGGATCGGAGTTCGGGGATCGTCATCGAGCTGAATGTGTGCTAGAACTCGGAGGTGCCGTAGTTTCGATGCTTGATCGATCGGGCCGTGAAGACATACGACTACATCAACCGCGTTGTCATAACGCTTCCGCTGTCGGTCTAGGAGGGTACGTAGACAACACTCTCCCCTCTCGTTGCTATGCATCACCATGATCTTGCGTGTGCGTAGGAATTTTTTTGAAATTACTACGTTACCCAACACTTAGGTCATCCACTTGAGGGAAATTTGCTACTGTCCTACAAACCTGTGCACTTGCAGGCCCAACAACGTCTACAAGAAGAAGGTTGCGTAGTAGACATCAAGCTCTTTTCTGGCGCCGTTGCCGGGGAGGTGAGTGCTTGAAGGTATATCTTTAGATCTTGCAATCGAATCTTTTTGTTTCTTGTTTTAGCACTAGTTTAGTTTATAAAATAAAATTACAAAAAAATGGATGTCTCATACGCTTCATCTTTTTAATATCTTTCGTGAGTATGATGGAAAAGAAAATTGTGCCAAAGTGTTAGAAGAAGAATGCATTAAATTGTTTGGCACTAAATCTTTGAATGATGAGCATGATTGCAATGTTGTTAGTATGAACTCCTTGAATATCCATAGTACTAATGATGATTGCACTAGTTATGATGAAAATGCCTCCTATAAACATGTCAATTTTGTGGAGTGCATTGGGTTTATAAAATACACACCAAATAGGGAAGATAGATATTGCAAGAGGCATAAGTACTTAGAAACCAAATTGTTGCAAGAAGAGCTAGATGAATGTGCTGAAAATTTATCTTTTCTTAGCCCTGCTTGTGAACTTTGCAATGAACGTGATCATTTTAGTACCCAATGCAAATTGTTTCATGATCATATCGTGTCCAAAAATTGTGATGACTTGATTTCCGTTGCACATCATAATGAACTTAGTTTGCTCTTGGGTTATGAAGAAATTAAACGTATAACTAAGGATATTCCAAAATTTGTCCTGGATAAAGTTCTTCATTTTGATCTAGAGAAAATTTATATGTATTGTACGGTGAATTGTATTGAAAATCCTTATATTGCCAATTACATAAAGAAAAGAAAACAAATAGAAGGTGAAGAGAATACTAACGAAAGGAAGAGACTTTAATATCCTCCTATTATTTCTTATGATGAATCAGTAACGAGGAGGAGCCTTCTATTCAACCAATCTCATTAATAAGGAGCTCCAAAAAGAGGATTGAACCCACACATGAGGTGAAGAAGAAGAAAATAAAAAGGAAGAGAGGTAAAAAGGTATCTCTCCCAAATAAAGTTGCTCCTATTATTGTTGTGCCTCATGAAAATGAATCAAAAATAATTGTGGAAGATGATACACTTGATGATGATCTCGTTATGCCTATTGCTTGTTGTGATGACTATGATCGGGAAGATAATGATACTTCTTATGATCTTGAAAATCTTTTTGGCACTTGCTTGGAAGAATATAATAATTGCTATACTATTGGTGCTATCCATACTATTAATGACGAGAGTGATTATACTTATGATATGAAAAGGCCCAAGCTTGGGGAAGCTATGTTTGATGAGGATGACATATTTGAGAATATATTTGCTGCAATTAATGTTTGTCCCAAGTTTGGGGATGCTATGTTTAATGAAGATGATATTTTTATCCTTTCAAGTTTTGATATGCAAAGTTGTTATGATGATAGCATGCCTTCTATTTATGATGATTATATTTATGAAAGTGGGTTTGGAAGAGTGTCAACTTTAGGAAGTAATGATCCCACTATTTTGGAGGGTGTTGAATCTTATAATATTTATGAAAGTGGATTTGGAGAGGTCATGACTTTATTTAGTAATGATTCCACTATCTTGGAAGAGGTTTCAATCGATTATGATGAGAACAAAGTTGCTACTTATGATGGTTATTGTGATAAAACTTATGCTATAAAGAGTAGTGATGATTATATTTATAAAACATGTCATGATTATGAGTACCCTTTATCTGAACATTACTCCTTTAACGTGGAAACAATTTATAGTATTCAAGTCTCTTATGATACTCCCACTATTCCGAATGAGAAGAATTTTGCTTATGTGGAGAGTAGTAAATTTTCTATGCTTGTAGATCATGAAAAGAATACTTTAGGTGCTGGATATATTGTTGAATTCATTCATTATGCTACTGAAAGTTATTATGAGGGAGGAACATATGCTTGTAGGAATTGCAATAATATCAAGTTTCCTCTCTATGTGTTTAAAATCTTAAAATTATGCTTGTTTTGCCTTCCTATGCAAGTTGATTCTTGTTCCCATAAGTTGTTTGCTCACAAAATCCCTATGCATAGGAAGTGGGTTAGACTTAAATGTGCTAGTCATATTCTTCATGATGCTCTCTTTATGTTTCAATTCTTATCTTTTTGTGAACATCATTGAAATCATCATGCCTAGCTAGGGGCGTTAAACGATAGCGCTTGTTGGGAGGCAACCCAAATTTATTTTAGTTTCTTGCTTTTTGGTTCTGTTTAGGAATAAATAATCCATCTAGCTTATGTTTAGATGTGGTTTTGTGTTTTAATTAGTGTTTATGCCAAGTGGAACCTTTGGGAAAACTTGGGTGGAGTCTTTATGATCATGCTGTAAAAAAAAGAAACTTTAGCGCTCACGAGATTAGCTAGAACTTTTTACTGGAGAGTGCTATTTAGTTGATTCTTTTTGAAGATGATTACTAGACAAATTCCTCAGGTCCACCAATTTATTTTAGAATTTTTGGAGTTACATAAGTTTGCGTTATTTACAGATTACTACAGACTATTCTGTTTTTGACAGATTCTGTTTTCATTGTTTTGCTTGCTTATTTTGATGAATCTATGGCTACTTTATAAACCATAGAAAAGTTGGAATACAGTAGGTTTAACACCAATATAAATAAAGAATGAGTTCATTACAGTACCTTGAAGTGGTGTTTTGTTTTGTTTCACTAACGGAGCTCACGAGATTTTCTGTTAAGTTTTGTGTTGTGAAGTTTTCAAGTTTTGGGTGAAGATTCGATGGACTACGGAATAAGGAGTGGCAAGAGCCTAAGCTTGGGGATTCCCAAGGCACCCCAAGGTAATATTCAAGGATAACCAAGCGTCTAAGCTTGGGGATGCCCCGGAAGGCATCCCCTCTTTCGTCTTCGTTCATCGGTAACTTTACTTGAAGCTATATTTTTATTCACCACATGATATGTGTTTTGCTTGGAGCGTCATTTTCTTTTGTTAGTACTTGCTTTATTTTATTTATAATAGTGCTTTGCATCTTCAGTCAATAAAAATGTCAAGGATAGCTTTTGCCATGCTTATTTTGCTACTATACATGTTGCTGTTTGAAAACAGAAAGTTTACCGCTGTTGCAAAAATTCCCTAGAAAAGTGAGAGAGTGGTATAATGTTGAATCTTTTTTCATATTGATATTTGATAAATTTATTACAGTGGGAATTTTCTCTCATAATTTTTGGAGTTAGGGAAGTTCGATGAATCTTGCATTCTTTACAGACTATACTGTTTTGACAGATTGCTGTTATGGTTGCATTATTTGCATATGTTTGCATGTTTAATGATTCTATTTGAGGATAGGAGTATTAAATATGCAGAGGCATTTAGTATTCATTGTTGAATAATAATTTTTGTGATTTGTTACAGTAGAAAATGATAAGGTTTTGCATTGGTTTATACTAACCTATCTCACGAGTTCTTGTTGAGTTTGTTGTGAATGAAGCTTTTGATAAAAAGAGAAACCATGATATGAGAGGAATTAAGGAGACACAAAAGTTCAAGCTTGGGGATGCCCAAGGCACCCCAAGATAATATTTCAAGAAGTCTCAAGCATATAATCTTGGGGATGCCCCGGTAGGCATCCCACCTTTCTCCAACAATTATCGGTTAGTATCGGTTGAACCTAAGTTTTTACTTCTTCACATGAGTTGTGCTATCCTTGCAATGTAGTTTTATTTAGCTTTGCTTTCTGTTTGAATACAATACCAAGATCTGAAATTATTAAATGGGAGAGTCTTCACATAGTTGTATAATTATTCGACTACTCATTGATCTTCACTCATATCTTTTGGAGTAGTTTGTCTTTTGCTCTAGTACTTCACTTATATATTTTAGAGCACGGTGGTGGTTTTATTTTGAAGAAATAGATGAACTCTCATGCTTCACTTATATTATTTTGAGAGTCTTAAATAGCATGGTAATTTGCTTAAATAATCCTAATATGCTAAGCATACAAGATTTGTAAGAATTCTTATGAGTGTGTTGAATACTAAGAAAAGTTTGATGCTTGATAATTGTTTTGAGATATGAAGATGGTGATATTAGAGTCATGCTAGTTGAGTAGTTGTGAATTTGAGAAATACTTGTGTTAAAAGTTTGTGATTCCCGTAGCATGCACGTATGGTGAACCGTTATGTGATGAAGTCGGAGCATGATTTATTTATTGATTGTCTTCCTTATGAGTGGTGGTCGGGACGAGCGATGGTCTTTTCCTACCAATCTATCCCCTAGGAGCATCGCGTAATACTTTGCTTTGATAACTTGTAGATTTTTGCAATAAGTATATGAGTTCTTTATGACTAATGTTGAGTCCATGGATTATACGCACCCTTCTTCCTTCCACCATTGCTAGCCTCTCTAATACCGCACACCTTTCGCCGGTATCATACACCCACCATATACCTTTCTCAAAACAGCCACCATACCTACCTATTATGGCATTTCCATAGCCATTCCGAGATATATTGCCATGCAACTTTCCACCGTTTCGTTTATTATGACACGCTCCATCATTGTCATATTGCTTTGCATGATCATGTAGTTGACATCGTATTTGTGGCAAAGCCACCGTTCATAATTCTTTAATACATGTCACTCTTGATTTATTGCATATCCCGGTACACCGCCGGAGGCATTCATATAGAGTCATATTTTGTTCTAAGTATCGAGTTGTAATTTTTGAGTTGTAAGAAAATAAAAGTGTGATGATCATCATTTTTTAGAGCATTGTCCCAGTGAGGAAAGGATGATGGAGACCATGATTCCCCCACAAGTCGGGATGAGACTCCGGCCGAAAAAAAAGAGAAAAAAAGAGGCCATAAAAAAAAGAGAAAAGGCCCAAATAAAAATAAAAATAAAAAAATGAGAGAAAAAGAGAGAAGGGGCAATGCTACTATCCTTTTACCACACTTGTGCTTCAAAGTAGCACCATGATCTTCATGATAGAGAGTCTCCTATGATATCACTTTCATATACTAGTGGGAATCTTTCATTATAGAACTTGGCTTGTATATTCCAATGATGGGCTTCCTCAAAATGCCCTAGGTCTTCATGAGCAAGCGAGTTGGATGCACACCCACTTAGTTTCTTTTGTTGAGCTTTCATATACTTATAGCTCTAGTGCATCCGTTGCATGGCAATCCCTACTCACTCACATTGATATCTATTGATGGGCATCTCCATAGCCCGTTGATACGCCTAGTTGATGTGAGACTATCTTCTCCTTTTTGTGTTCTCCACAACCACCATTCTATTCCACCTATAGTGCTATGTCCATGGCTCACGCTCATGTATTGCGTGAAGATTGAAAAAGTTTTGAGAATGTCAAAAGTATGAAACAATTGCTTGGCTTGTCATCAGGGTTGAGCATGATTTAAATACTTTGTGTGGTGAAGATAGAGCATAGCCAGACTATATGATTTTGTAGGGATAACTTTCTTTGGCCATGTTATTTTGAGAAGACATAATTGCTTAGTTAGTATGCTTGAAGTATTATTATTTTTATGTCAATATGAACTTTCGTCTTGAATCTTTCGGATCTGAATATTCATGCCACTATTAAGAAGAATTACATTGAAATTATGCCAAGTAGCACTCCGCATCAAAAAATCTTTTTTATCATTTACCTACTCGAGGACGAGCAGGAATTAAGCTTAGGGATGCTTGATCGTCTCCAACGTATCTATAATTTTGATTGCTCCATGCTATATTATCTACTGTTTTGGGCAATATTGGGCTTTATTATCCACTTTTATATTATTTTTGGGACTAACCTATTAACCGGAGGCCCAGCCCAGATTTGCTGTTTTATGCCTATTTCAGTGTTTCGAAGAAAAGGAATATCAAACGGAGTCGAAATGGAACGAAATCAACTGGAGAAGTTATTTTTGGAAGGAAATCCACCGGATAAACTTGGACTCTACGTCAGGAGATACAGGAGGTGCTCACAAGGGTGGGGGGCGCCCCCACCCCCCTAGGGCGCGCCCCCCTGCCTCGTGGGGCCCCCGTAGCTCCACCGACGTACCCCTTGCACCCGTATATACCTACGTATCGTAAAACTTCCAGAACAGAGATTAGATCGGGAGTTCCGCCGCCGCAAGCCTCTGTAGCCACCAAAAACCAATCGGGACCCTGTTCGACACCTGCCGGAGGGAACCCTCACTGTGGCCATCTTCATCATCCGGCGCTCTCCATGACAAGGAGGAGTAGTTCACCCTCGGGCTGAGGGTGTGTACCATAAGCTATGTGTTTGATCTCTCTCTCGTGTTCTTGATTTGGCACGATCTTGATGTATCGCGAGCTTTGTTATTATAGTTGGATCTTATGTTGCTTCTCCCCCTCTACTCTCTTGTAATGGATTGAGTTTTCCCCTTTGAGTAATCTTATCGGATTGAGTCTTTAAAGATTTGAGAACACTTGATGTATGTCTTGCCGTGCGTATCTATGGTGACAATGGGATATCACGTGCCACTTGATGTATGTTTTGGTGACCAACTTGCGGGTTCCGCCCATGAACCTATGCATAGGGGTTGGCACACGTTTTCTTGATTCTCCGGTAGAAACTTTGGGGCACTCTTTGAAGTACTTTTATGTTGGTTGGATGAATCTGAGATTATGTGATGCATATCGTATAATCATGCCCTCGGATACTTGAGGTGACAATGGAGTATCTAGTTGACATTAGGGTTTTGGTTGATTTGTGTGTTAAGGTGTTATTCTAGTACGAACTCTTTAATAGATCGATCCGAAAGAATAACTTTGAGGTGGTTTCGTACCCTACCATAATCTCTACGTTTGTTCTTCGCTATTAGTGGCTTTGGATTGACTCTTTGTTGCATGTTGAGGGATAGTTATATGATCCAACTATGTTATTATTGTTGACAGAACTTGCACTAGTGAAAGTATGAACCCTAGGCCTTGTTTCCTATCATTGACATACCGTTTACGCTCACTTTTACCACTTGCTACCTTGCTGTTTTTATATTTTGCAGATTACAAAAACCTTTATCTACTATCCTTATTGCACTTGTATCACCATCTCTTCGCCGAACTAGTGCACCTATACAATTTGCCATTGTATTGGGTGTGTTGGGGACACAAGAGACTCTTTGTTATTTGGTTGCAGGGTTGCTTGAGAGAGACCATCTTCATCCTACGCCTCCCACGGATTGATAAACCTTAGGTCATCCACTTGAGGGAAATTTGCTACTGTCCTACAAACCTGTGCACTTGCAGGCCCAACAACGTCTACAATAAGAAGGTTGCGTAGTAGACATCAACCGCGTCGTCGTTCTAGGATTAATTCACTATTGAGCTCTCGGTTGAAGGCAAGATATGCTTTTGTGCCTCTCCTATTTATTTATTTCCTCGACTCTATGCAACCCTAGTTCCTTTTTAAATAGGGGGTAATGTGAGAGTCTAAGCAAAGAAGCTAGTTATGGTTCTATATGAGATTTATTACTAGTTCTTGTGATGAAATAACTAGATGGTCGAGTTGTTTCTATTACTTATCTTAAAATGCTTTGTGTTCCCCTTATCGTTTCCTTTCTTCAAGTGATTGCTCTAAATCACTATCAAATAGGCGAATGCTTGAGGCATTTTTTCAACTAGTTTTGGTTGCTTCATATATCTTGCCCATTTACTAGTTTTTTGTGTTGGAAATATGCCCTAGAGGCAATAATAAAAGCATTATTATTATATTTCCTTGTTCATGATAATTGTCTTTTATTCATGCTATAACTGTATTATCCGGAAATCGTAATACACGTGTGAATACATAGACTACAATACGTCCCTAGTAAGCCTCTAGTTGACTAGCTCGTTGGTCAAAAGATAGTAATGGTTTCTTGACTATGGACATCAGATGTCATTGACAACGGGATCACGTCATTAGGAGAATGACGTGATGGACAAGACCCAATCCTAAGCATAGCACAAAGATCGTGTAGTTCGTTTTGCTAGAGCTTTTCCAATGTCAAGTATCTCTTCCTTAGACCGTGAGATCGTGTAACTCCCGGATTGAAGGAAATATGCCCTAGAGGCAATAATAAAGTTATTATTTATTTCCTTATATCATGATAAATGTTTATTATTCATGCTAGAATTGTATTAACCGGAAACATAATACATGTGTGAATACATAGACAAACAGTGTCACTAGTATGCCTCTACTTGACTAGCTTGTTAATCAAAGATGGTTATGTTTCCTAACCATGAACAAGGAGTTGTTATTTGATTAACAAGGTCACATCATTAGTTGAATGATCTGATTGACATGACCCATTCCGTTAGCTTAACACTTGATCGTTTAGTATGTTAATGCTTTCTTCATGACCCATACATGTTCCTGTAACTATGAGATTATGCAACTCCCGTTTACCGGAGGAACACTTTGGTACTACCAAGCGTCACAACGTGAATCGGGTGATTATAAAGGAGTACTACAGGTGTCTCCAAAGGTACTTGTTGGGTTGGCGTATTTGAGATTAGGTTTTGTCACTCCGATTGTCGGAGAGGTATCTCTAGGCCTTCTCGGTAATACACATCACTTAAAGCCTTGCAAGCATTACAACTAATGAGTTAGTTGTGAGATGATGTATTACGGAACGAGTAAAGAGACTTACCGGTAACAAGATTGAACTAGGTATTGGATACCGACGATCGAATCTCGGGTAAGTAACATACCGATGACAAAGGGAACAACGTATGTCGTTATGCGGTTTGACCGATAAAGATCTTCGTAGAATGTGTAGGAACCAATATGGGCATCCAGGTTCCGCTATTGGTTATTGACCGAGAATGGTTCTAGGTCATGTCTACATAGTTCTCGAACCCGTAGGGTCCGCACGCTTAACGTTCGATGACAGTTCATTATGAGTTTATAAGTATTGATGCACGAAGTTTGTTCGAGTCCGGATGTGATCACGGACATGACAAGGAGTCTCGAAATGGTCGATACATAAAGATTGATATATTGGAAGCCTATGTTTGGACTTGGAAGGGTTCAGTGAAAACAGGAATTCTATTCGAACACCGGGGTTACTGGAACCCCGGGGGTATATGGGCCTTCATGGGCCACAAGGGAGAAGAGGAAGGGCCGGCCGGTGGGCTGCGCCCCCTCCCCTCTGGTCCGAATAGGACAAGGAGAGGGGCGCGCCTTCCCTCTTCCCCTCCTCCAATCCTAATCCAACTAGGAGAGGGGGAGTCCTACTCGGTGGGAGTAGGACTCCTCCTTGTCGCGCCCCCTTGGGCCGCCACCTCCCCTTGCCTCCTTTATATCTGGGGCGGGGGCACCCATGACACACAAGTTGATCTCGGATCTTTCCTTAGCCGTGTCGGTGCCCCTTCCACCATATTCCACTTGGTCATATCGTCGCGGAGCTTAGGCAAAGCCCTCGCCGAGAAGTCATATCGTCGCGGAGCTTAGGCGAAGCCCTGCGTCGGTGGAGCATCAACATCGTCCTGCACGCCGTCGTCTTGTGGAACTCATCCCGACACTTTGCTTGGATCGGTCCGGGATCGTCATCGAGCTGAGCGTGTGCGAGAACTTCGGAGGTGCCGTCGTTCGGTGCTTGGATCGGTCGGATCGTGAAGGCGTCGACTACATCAACCGCGTTGTTATAACGCTTTCGCTTTCGGTCACGAGGGTACATGGACGGACCTCTCCCTCTCGTTGCTATGCCATCACCATGGTCTTGCGTGATCGTAGGAAATTTTTGAAATTACTCGTTCCCCAACAATGGCATCCGAGCCTGGTTTTATGCGTTGATGTCATATGCACGAGTAGAACACAAGTGAGTTGTGGGCGATACAAGTCATACTACCTACCAGCATGTCATACTTTGGTTCAGCGGTATTGTGAGATGAAGCGGCCCGGACCGACATTACAGCGTGACGCTTCTGCGAGACTGGTTTCACCGCTCGAGCACTCGTTGCTTAAAGGTGACCGGCGGGTGTCTGCTCTCTCACTTTAGTTGAATCGAGTGTGGCTACGCCCGGTCCTTGAGAAGGTTAAACGGAGTCTATTTGACGAAATATCGTTGTGGTTTTGATGCGTAGGTAAGAACGGTTCTTGCTCAGCCCGTAGCAGCCACGTAAAACTTGCAACAACAAAGTAGAGGACGTCTAACTTGTTTTTGCAGGCATGTTGTGATGTGATATGGTCAAGGCGTGATGCTATATTTTATTGTATGAGATGATCATGTTTTGTAACCGAGTTATCGGCAATGGCGAGCCATATGGTTGTCGCTTTATTGTATGAAATGCAACGCCATGTAATTGCTTTACTTTATCACTAAGGAGTAGCGATAGTCGTAGAAGCAATAGTTGGCGAGGCGACAACGATGCTACGATGGAGATCAAGGTGTCGCGCGGTGGCGATGGTGATCATGGCGGTGCTTGGCGATGGAGATCACAAGCACAAGATGATGATGACCATATCATATCACTTATATTGATTGCATGTGATGTTTATCCTTTATGCATCTTATCTTGCTTTGATTGACGGTAGCAATATAAGATGATCTCTCACTAAAATTATCAAGAAGTGTTCTCCCGAGTATGCACCGTTATGAAAGTTCTTCGTCTTTGAGACACCACGTGATGATCGGGTGTGATAGGCTCTACGTTCAAATACAACGGTGCAAAACAGTTGCGCACGCGAATACTCAAGTTAAACTTGACGAGCCTAGCATATAACAGATATGGCCTCGGAACACGGAGACCGAAGGTCGAACGTGAATCATATAGTAGATATGATCAACATAGTGATATTCACCATTGAAACTACTCCGTCTCACGTGATGATCGGACATGGTTTAGTTGATTTGGATCACGTGATCACTTAGATGACTAGAGATGTCTGTCTAAGTGGGAGTTTATTAATATGATTAATTGAACTTAAAATTTATCATGAACTTAGTACCGATAGTATTTTGCTTGTCTATGTTTCTTGTAGATAGATGGCTCGTCTTTGTTGTTCCGTTGAATTTTAATGCGTTCCTTGAGAAAGCAAAGTTGAAAGATGATGGTAGCAATTACGGACTGGGTCCGTAACTTGAGGATTATCCTCATTGCTGCACGTAAAAATTACGTCTGGAAGCACCGCTGGGTGACAGACTGCTGCGAGATCTTGAGCGAAGTTGTGAGCGTCTGGCAAAGCAGAGCTGATGACTACTCAATAGTTCGATGTGCCATGCTTTACGGCTTAGAACCGGGTCTTCAACGACGTTTTGAGCGTCATGGAGCATATGAGATGTTCCAGGAGTTGAAGTTAATATTTCAAGCAAATGCCCGGATTGAGAGATATGAAGTCTCCAATAAGTTCTATAGCTGCAAGATGGAGGAGAATAGTTACATCGGTGAGCACATACTCAAAATTTCTGGGTATAACAATCACTTAATTCAGCTGGGAGTTAATCTTCCGGATGATAGTGTCATTGATGAATTCTCCAATCATCGCCACCAAGCTACAAGAGCTTCGTGATGAACTATAATATGCAAGGGATGACTAAGACAATTCTGAGCTCTTCGCGATGCTAAAAGCAGCGAAGTAGAAATCAAGAAAGAGCATCAAGTGTTGATGGTCAACAAGACCACTAGTTTCAAGAAAAGGGCAAAGGGAAGAAGAAGGAAACTTCAAAAGGAACAGCAAGCAAGTTGCTGCTCAGAGAAGAAACCCAAGTCTGGACCTAAGCCTGAAATCGAGTGTTTTTACCGCAAGCAAGCTGGACCTTTGAAGCGGAACTGCCCCAAGTATTTGGCGGATAAGAAGGATGGCAAGGTGATCAAAGGTATATGTGATATACATGTTATTGATGTGTACCTTACTAATACTCATGATAGTACACAGGTATTTGATCTGGTTACATTGCTAATATTTGCAACTCAAAGCAGGAACTACGGATTAGCGAAGATTGGCTAAGGGCGAGGTGACGATCTTGCGTTGGAAATGGTTCCAAAGTCGATGTGATCGCGATCGGCACGCTACCTCTACATCTACCTTCGGGATTAGTTTTAGACCTAAATAATTGTTATTTGGTGCCGCGTTGAGCATGAACATTATATCTGGATCTTGTTTAATGCGAGGCGGTTATTCATTTAAATCGAGAGAATAATGGTTGTTCTATTTATATGAGTAATATCTTTTATGGTCATGCACCCTTGAAGAATGGTCTATTCTTGTTGAATCTCGACGTAGTGATACACATATTCATAATGTTGAAGCCAAAAGATGCAGAGTTGATAATGATAGTGCAACTTATTTGTGGCACTTGCCGTTTAGGTCATATCGGTGTAAAAGCATGAAGAAACTCCATCTTGATGGGCTTCGGAATCACTTGATTATGAATCACTTGGTACTTGCGAACCGTGCCTCATGGGCAAGATGACCAAAACGCCGTTCTCGGAACTATGGGCGAGCAACTGATTTGTTGGAAATCATACATACTGATGTTTGTGGTCCAATGAATGTTGAGGCCTTGGCGGGGTATCGTTATTTTCTCACCTTCACAGATGATTTGAGCAGATATGGGTATATCTACTTAATGAAACACAAATCTGAAACATTTGAAAAGTTCAAAGAATTTCAGAGTGAAGTGGAAAATCATCGTAACAAGAAAATAAAGTTTCTACGATCTGATCGTGGAGGAGAATATTTGAGTTCTGAGTTTGGTTTACATTTGAAACAATGTGGAATAGTTTAGCAACTCACGCCACCCGGAACACCACGGAGAAATGGTGTGTCCGAGCGTCGTGTCGTGCTTTACTAGATATGGTGCGATCTATGATGTCTATTTCGATTTACCGCTATCGTTTTGGGGTTATGCTTTAGAGGCGGCCGCATTCACGTTGAATAGGACACCGTCAAAATCCGTTGAGACGACGCCTTATGAACTGTGGTTTGGCAAGAAACCAAAGTTGTCGTTTCTTAAAGTTTGGGGCTGCGATGCTTATGTAAAGAAACTTCAACCAGATAAGCTCGAACCCAAATCGGAAAAATGTGTCTTCATAGGATACCCAAAGGAGATCATTGGGTACACCTTCTATCACAGATCTGAAGGCAAGATTTTCGTTGCTAAATTCGGATCCTTTCTAGAGAAGGAGTTTCTCTCGAAAGAAGTGAGTGGGAGGAAAGTAGAACTTGATGAGATAATCAGATCTGCTCCTTTATTGGAAAGTAGTTCATCACAAGAAATGGTTCTGTGACAACTACACCAATTAGTGAGGAAACTAATGATGATGATCATGAAGCTTGGATCAAGTTACTCTTGAACCGTGGGTCAACGAGTAAAATACGCACAGTGGTACGGTAATCTTATTCGGAAGTCATGTTACTTGACCATGGCGAACCTACGAACTATGAAGAAGCGATGGTGAGCCCAGATTCGCAAAATGGCTGGAAGCCATGAAATCTGAGATGGGATCCATGTATGAGAACAAAGTATGGACTTTGGTTGACTTGCCCGATGATCGGCAAGCCATTGAAAATAAATGGATCTTTAAGAAGAAGACCGGCGATGGTAATATAACTGTCTACAAAGCTCGACTTGTTGCGAAAGGTTTTCGACAAGTTCAAGGGGTTGACTACGATGAGACTTTCTCACCGTAGCGATGCTTAAGTCTGTCCGAATCATGTTAGCAATTGCCGCATTTTATGATTATGAAATTTGGCAAATGGATGTAAAACTGCATTCTTGAATGGATTTCTAGAAGAAGAGTTGTATATGATGCAACCAGAAGGTTTTGTCGATCCAAAAGGTGCTAACAAAGTGTGCAAGCTCCAGCGATCAATTTATGGTGCAGTGCAAGCCTCTCGGAGTTGGAATAAACGCTTTGATAGTGTGATCAAAGCATATGGGTTTGTATGCACTTTTGGAGAAGCTTCAGTATTTACAAGAAAGTGAGTGGGAGCTCTGTAGCATTTCTAATATTATATGTGGACGACATATTATTGATTGGAAATGATATAGAATTTCTGGATAGCATAAAAGGATACTTGAATAAAAGTTTTTCAATGAAAGACCTCGGTGAAGCTGCTTACATATTGGGCATCAAGATCTATAGAGATAGATCAAGGCGCTTAATTGGACTTTCGAAAGCACATACCTTGATAAAGTTTTGAAAAAGTTCAAAATGGATCGAGCAAAGAAAGGTTTTTACCTGTATTACAAGGTGTAAGATTGAGTCGGACTCAATGCCCGACCACAGCAGAAGATAGAGAAAATGAAAGATGTTCCTATGCTTCAGCCATAGGCTCTATCATGTATGCAATGCTGTGTACCAGACTGACGTATGCTTAGCTGTAAGCTTGGCAGGAAGGTACCAAAGTAATCGAGGTGGATCATCGAAAGCGGTCAAGAACATCTGAAATACCGAAAAGGACTAAGGATATGTTTCTCGTATATGGAGGTGACAAAGAGCTAGTCGTAAATGGTTACGTCGATGCAAGCTTTGACACTGATCCGGACGATTCTAAATCGCAAACCGGATCGTGTTTTTATTAAGCGGTGGAGCTGTCGGTTGGTGCAGTTCTAAACAAAGCGTCGTGGCGGGATCTACATGTGAAGCGGAGTACATAGCTGCTTGGAAGCAGCAAATGAAGGAGTCTGGATGAAAGAGTTCATTTCCGATCTAGGTGTCATACCTATGCATCGGGACCGATGAAGATCTTCTGTGACAATCTTGGTGCAATTGCCTTGGCAAAGGAATCCAGATTTCACATGAGGACCAAGCACATCAAGAGACGCTTCAATTCCATTCGGGACCAAGTCCAAGTGGGAGACATAGAGATTTGCAAAATACATACGGATCTGAATGTTGCAGACCGTTGACTAAGCCTCTTCCACGAGCAAAACATGATCAGCACCAAGACTCCATGGGTGTTAGGATCATTACTTTGTAATCTAGATTATTGACTCTAGTGCAAGTGGGAGGCTGAAGGAAATATGCCCTAGAGGCAATAATAAAGTTATTATTTATTTCCTTATATCATGATAAATGTTTATTATTCATGCTAGAATTGTATTAACCGGAAACATAATACATGTGTGAATACATAGACAAGCAGTGTCACTAGTATGCCTCTACTTGACTAGCTTGTTAATCAAAGATGGTTATGTTTCCTAACCATGAACAAGGAGTTGTTATTTGATTAACAAGGTCACATCATTAGTTGAATGATCTGATTGACATGACCCATTCCGTTAGCTTAACACTTGATCGTTTAGTATGTTAATGCTTTCTTCATGACCCATACATGTTCCTGTAACTATGAGATTATGCAACTCCCGTTTACCGGAGGAACACTTTGGTACTACCAAGCGTCACAACGAATCGGGTGATTATAAAGGAGTACTACAGGTGTCTCCAAAGGTACTTGTTGGGTTGGCGTATTTCGAGATTAGGTTTTGTCACTCCGATTGTCGGAGAGGTATCTCTAGGCCTTCTCGGTAATACACATCACTTAAAGCCTTGCAAGCATTACAACTAATGAGTTAGTTGTGAGATGATGTATTACGGAACGAGTAAAGAGACTTACGGTAACAAGATTGAACTAGGTATTGGATACCGACGATCGAATCTCGGGTAAGTAACATACCGATGACAAAGGGAACAACGTATGTCGTTATGCGGTTTGACCGATAAAGATCTTCGTAGAATGTGTAGGAACCAATATGGGCATCCAGGTTCCGCTATTGGTTATTGACCGAGAATGGTTCTAGGTCATGTCTACATAGTTCTCGAACCCGTAGGGTCCGCACGCTTAACGTTTCGATGACAGTTCATTATGAGTTTATAAGTATTGATGCACGAAGTTTGTTCGAGTCCGGATGTGATCACGGACATGACGAGGAGTCTCGAAATGGTCGAGACATAAAGATTGATATATTGGAAGCCTATGTTTGGACTTGGAAGGGTTCAGTGAAAACAGAATTTCTGGAACAGGGGTTACGGAACCCCGGGGGTATATGGGCCTTCATGGGCCACAAGGGAGAAGAGGAAGGGCCGGCCAGGTGGGCTGCGCGCCCCCCCCCCTCTGGTCGAATAGGACAAGGAGAGGCGGCGCCTTCCCTCTTTCCCCTCCTCCAATCCTAATCCAACTAGGAGAGAGTCCTACTCGGTGGGAGTAGGACTCCTCCTTGGTCGCGCCCCCCTTGGGCCGCCACCTCCCTTGCCTCCTTTATATCACGGGGCAGGGGGGCACCCATGACACACAAGTTGATCTACGGATCTTTCCTTAGCCGTGTGCGGTGCCCCTTCCACCATATTCCACTTCGGTCATATCGTCATGAGCTTAGGCAAAGCCTGCGCGCCGGAGAAGTCATATCGTCATGGAGCTTAGGCGAAGCCCTGCGTCGGTGGAGCATCAACATCGTCCTGCCACGCCGTCGTCTTGTGGAACTCATCCCGACACTTTGCTGGATCGGTCAGGGATCGTCATCGAGCTGAGCGTGTGCGTAACTCGGAGGTGCCGACGTTCGGTGCTTGGATCGGTCGGATCGTGAAGGCGTCGACTACATCAACAGCGTTGTTATAACGCTTCGCTTCGGTCTCACGAGTGCGTGGGCGGACACTCTCCCTCTCGTTGCTATGCCATCACCATGGTCTTGCGTGATCGTAGGAAAATATTTGAAATTACTCGTTCCCCAACACGGATACCGTAGGAGTGCTTTGGGTGTACCAAACGTCACAACGTAATCGGGTGACTATAAAGGTGCACTACTGGTATCTCCGAAAGTGTCATTGGGTTGACACGGATCGAGACAGGTTTGTCACTCCGTTATGACGGAGAGGTATCACCGGGCCCACTTTCGGTAGTGCATCATCATAATGAGCTCAAAGTGATCAAGTGTCCGGTCACGGGATCATGCATTACTGATCGAGTAAAGTGACTTGCGGTAACTTGAGACTGAGCGAGGTATTGGGATACCGACGATCGAGTCTCGGGCAAGTAACATACCGTCGACAAAGGGAATAGAATACGGGTTGCTTGAACCCTCGACATCGTGGTTCATCCGATGACATCATCGAGGAGCATGTGGGAGCCAACATGGGTATCCAGATCCCGCTGTTGGTTATTGACCGAGAGCGTCTCGGTCATGTTCGCATGTCTCCCGAACCGTAGGGTCTACACATAAGGTTCGGTGGCGCTAGGGTTACTAGGAAGACTTGTATGTGATTACGAATGTTGTTGAGTCCGGATGAGATCCCGGACGTCACGAGGAGTTCGGAAGGGTCCGGATGTAAAGATTTATATATGGGAAGTTGTCAAGCGGACACCGGAAAAGTTTCGGTCATATCGAATTATGGAGGTCCACCGGAAAGGTTCCGAAGACCACGGAGGGGCCACCCTTTCGGGGGCCACTTGGGCTGCGTGGGAGGCAGCCAGCCCCTAGTGGGCTGGGCGCACCCTCCCTTGGCCCATGCGCCTAGGGTTGAGGGAACCCTAAGGGCGCTCCTTGCTTGGGGGCAAGCCCCCCATGGCCCCCCTCTAGATGCATCTAGAGGGGCCGCCCTCCTCCTCTTCCCTATAAATAGAGGGGTGAGGGGAGGGCTGCACATACAATTGAAGGCGCAGCCCCTCCCCTCCCCAACACCTCTCCTCCTCCGCGTGCGCTTGGCGAAGCCCTGCCGGAGAACTGTGACTCCACCATCATGTCACGCCCAATATGCGACCCTATCCAAAAGGAACTCGAAGGTCCCACCAAGGATAGACGCGCATATTGAAACGCTTTTGCAAGGTGGATATCATTACATCAACATTACATAACAGATGGGGATACATACATAAGGCACAAATGCCACAAGAATACATCAACAACATATACAAGATCAACATCCGACTACGGATGAAACATAAACAGAGACTCAAACAAAATCCACCCTGCTAGCCCAGGCTGCCGACCTGGAACCTATCCCCTGATCGAAGAAGCAGAAGAAGAACTCAAGACAAGCAAGCATCGCTCTCGCGTCATGATCATCGCATAACCTGTACACACTGGCTGGTGGTGTAGTAATCTGTGAGCCACGAGGACTCAGCAATCCCATTACCATGGGTATCAAGACTAGCAAAGCTTAAAGGGAAAGGAAAGGGGTAAAGTGGTGGGGTTGCAGCAGCGACTAAGCATATATGGTGGCTAACATACATAAATGAGGCGAGAAGAGAGACAAAGGAACGGTCGTCAACTAGTAATGATCAAGAAGTGATCCTGAACTCCTACCTCGTCGAGACATAACCCGAAACCGTGTTCTCCTCTCGATCAACCCGAAAAGAGACACTCCGATTCGCACACGGTTGGTGTATTTTAATTGAGATCAACTTGGGTTTTCTACAACCGGACATTAACAAATTCCCATCTGCCACATAACCGCGAGCACGGCTTTGAAAGTTCAAAACCCTGCAGGGTGTCCCAACAAGCCCATGATAAGCTCTCGCGATCAACGAAGAATAGACCTTCTCCCGGGAAGCCCGATCAGTCTCGGAATCCGGCTACAAGACATTTCACAGCAATAAAACAAGACCAGCAAGACCTCCGCGTGCCGACACCACAGTAGTAGCCAGCGTATCTCGTCCCGAGCCACGACCGGATGAGCAGTCCGTACAACTAAAACCAGCCCTCAAGTTTCCTTGAGGTGGCGCTGCAAAGCACTCTAGTTTGGACCAACACTTAGACAAGCATTGGCCCGGGGGGCTGAATAAAGATGACCCTCGAGAGAGCGACTCCCAAGGGAAAAGTAGGAGGTGGTGAGGCAAATGGTAAAACCAATGTTGGGCCTTGCTGGAAAAGTCTTATTCAAAGCGAACTGTCAAGGGGGTCCCATAAATCACCCGACCGCGTTAGGGACGCAAAAATCCGGGAACATAATACCGATATGACGGAAACTAGGGCGGCAAGAGTGGAACAAAACACCAGGCATAAGGCCGAGCCTTCCACCCTTTACCAAGTATATAGATGCATTAATTAAATAAGATATATTGTGATATCCCAACAAGTAAACATGTTCCAACAAGGAACAATATCTCCATGTTCCAACAAGGAACAGACTTCATCTTCACCTGCAACTAGCAACGCTATAAGAGGGGCTGAGCAAAGCGGTAACATAGCCAAACAACGGTTTGCTAGGAAGGGTGCAAAAGGTTAGAGGCTGACATGGCAATTGGGATGGCTTAAGCAACAGGTAAATAGGTAGCGCAGCATTGCGATAGAACGAAGCAACTAGCATAGCAATGATAGTAGTGAGATCCAGGGTAGCGGTCATCTTGCCTGAAATCCCGCAAGGAAGAAGAACGAGTCCATGAAGAAGACGAACGGATGAAGCCGAACCAAGTGTGAGCGAGCGAATCCTCACGATCGCATAGCGAAGCAGGAACTAACAAGAAGAAGCACACGACATAGTAAACAGACCACACATAGACAAGACATGATGCACAACCAAGCATGATGCACGACAACACTACATGAAGCTACTCATGGCAAGAGATGATGCAAACAAGAGCAACACATCAAAGCAAGTTTAAATGAGGCCGGAAACAACACATAACAATTCGGTAAGTCCTCATATGCAAATTTCGAAATTGGTCCAGATCTGACTAACTTTATGTTCAAGTTGTTAAACAGCAATTTAAGATGCACCATGATGATCTACACGAAATTCTAGTCAAGTTACATATAAAGTTCATTAGATTCGAGACTACGGTCTAGAAGATATGAGCAAAACAAGATAAGCATGGCATTGGTGCAAAATGCATACAAACATCAAGCAAACACCTCAAAACAAGGATGCAACATGATAATATGAAACTACATGCAAAATCAAGCAAGTTTCATATAGAGCACACTCAAAACGGAGCAACGGTTCAACACATACACCCTATACAAGTTTAAAGAACAAGCTGTCCAAAACAGCAACTAGGCATATTGCAAGCATTAAAACAACATGCTACAGGACCTCAACATAATAATAAAAGGCATGGGCATAATGTACAGGTAAAGCATTACAAAACATGAGAACTGAGCTACCTCCAGAAACAACTAGAACATGCTCAAAAACACATGGCAAGATTGCAACTAATAACAGTTTCAGGCATCGGCAGAAATAACATCAGGTTGCAATGTTTAGAGCTATGAAACAACATGTTACAGGAACTTATCATGGCAAAAAAAGGCATGGCATGAATCTACTCAAAGCATAGAACAAAAGTCCTCTAGTGACCATAAGCCAAAAAGGATCAGAAAATATGATGGCACCCATGTCAATATTGAAAGTTTCGTTAACAGATTCAGCAACATGGCATGTCAAAAACTGATAACGAGAAGGCATGTTTACAAGCTCAATGCACTCACTACAGAGCCTTAAATGATAAACTAAGCATACATACATCAAGAAGACATGGCATAGAATACATACATGGCAAGAACAATAGCATAGCATATACGGATCAACCACAACAAGCTTGGCAAAATTGAATAACATGTATACAATCTGCCAGGAAACATTTGATAGCAAAAGTAGAGCTCGATTGACTCAAGCTAGACTACTCCATAATTGCAAACAAGGGCATGGATGGATAGGGCAAGATATGCTTTACAAAACATCCTTACTGAAGTATCTCAAAATATGCATGGATCTCTCGGTAGCATCAAGTAAACATGGCATCAAAATAACAGCAAACAGGGCTGAAATCAGCAACAACAAGACACCTAGTTTGCATGCTTGTGCTAGTCACCACATAGATCACAAAAATACATGGCATATACCCCTGGAAAGAAGACATGGCATATTACAAAACACATGTAGGACTCAAGTCCATAGGATGCACACATCAATCATGGCAAAAATGACAAAAGTGCAAGTTCTGATAAAAATCAGAAACTAACATCACATAGCACTCTTGCAACAGCATTTCGGGCATCAATATGAGCTCAAATGAAAATGATGCAATGAGATGAAATGATCTACTCTTCGAGACGAACATTTTGACATATTACACGCAAAAACGGAGCTACATGCATGGAGATATGATGCAATGAAGTAGGCATAAAATGTATGGATTCAGGGGACTTAGCAATTCAGGAAGAGGAAAAAAAGGTCAACCTGCGGGCACGCTTGAACCGAGGAGGCGGATCTCCGCGGAAATTCGCCGGAGTGGGCGGGGAAGGTGGCCGGAGGCTCGAGGAGCTCGGGAGGCGGAGGCAGGCGGACCGGCCGGATCTCGCCGGATCCGGGCGGCGCGGATCCCGGAGGCGGCGCGACATAAGCGACGGCGCGGCGCCGGGGCGTGGCGGCGCGCCGAAGCTTGCCGGGCGAGGGGCGGCGGCTCGGGCAGGCGGAGGGAGAGGCGGAGCCGGGCGAAGCGGGTCAGGCGAAGGCGAGGCGGCGGCTCGGGCGTGGGCGGCGCGCCGGCGAGACGGGTCGGGGCGGCTCGGCGTGCCGGCGCAGCGGCGAGCGGGTCGAGGCGGTGGCAAGCGGCGCTGGCCTTCGCCGCGGCGGGTCCGAGGCGGCGGAGGCGGCGGACGGCAGCGGGAAGACAGGCGGCGCCACGCGAGCTCATGAGGGCCAGTTCGGCCGGGCGGGCCGATCTGGGTTTCACGGGCCCCGGCGGGGTGAGAGAGAGGCGTGGGGACGACGTGGCGCAGCCGGATTAAGCGCTGGGCGGCGGCGATGACGTGGCAGCCGCCGATTGGCTGGAGCGACGTGGCGGTGGGCGCGTCCGTGAGGAGGCGGACATGTCCGCGGCGGGAGGGAGTTTAGCTAGGGTTTGATCTGCGAAAAATCGGGGATCGATATTTATAGATAGAGGAGCTAGGAGAGTCCAAATGAGGTGCGGTTTTACCACGCGATCGTGATCGAACGACCGAGAGCATGGAGGGAGTTTGGTGGGTTTTGGGCCACTTAGAAAGGGAGTTGGGCTGCAACAAAAGAGCTTTGCGGTTACCGGTTAACTGTTGGAGTACCAAACGACCTCCAAATGGCACGAAACTTGACAAGGCGGTCTACGGTGCTATACCAAGGCAGCTTGACAAACCTCGGGCATTCGAGACCGTTTGACACCCGCATACGAAAAGAGGTAAAAGGGGCGCCGGAGACATAGGAGTGCGGATTGCAAAAGCGGACAACGGGGAAAAAGCTCGGATGCATGAGGCGAACACGTATGCAAAATGAAATGCACATGATGACATGATAAAAATGCAGATGATGACATGGCAAAGTGCAACACGCAAGCAAATGACATGGCAACGACGGCGAATAAGCGACGGACACTGGCGCGCGTCAATCCGGGCGTTACAACACCCCTCCACTAACAAGAGATCTCGTCCCGAGATCTTAGGACCGAGACGGAAAGGAAAAGCATGAGGTGAAACAAGAAACTCCAGAGAAGAAGCAAAGAACCGAGAGCACTCGAGAAGAAGAGGGAAACGACGAGAATGACGAGAATCGAAAGCTCACTGAATCAGATAGAATATGAAAGCACTCGTTCTAACCGGAGTGGCTAGAATGAGAGAAGGAAACGAATAAGACTGAAAGGATTTAGGCAGCACACCGGCTGAACATTGAAAGAATAGAACATGAACTTCACAAGATGGGATGAAATTTGATGAGATGAATAGCAGAATTCCTCCGGAAGAATTGGAAGAATTTAAAAGAACTTAGAAGGAAGGATTGAATGGAGTTGTTGAGAAAATCAACAACGGAAGAATAAGCTTGTTGTGGTCTTATAGATAACATCTCAAGATCATAAGGTGATAACCGGCCACAAAAGAAAAAGATTGAATAGCTGAGAAGAGCGGAGAGATGCAAAACTCCACTTCAAAAGAATACGGAGAATTAATTGCACTTCGAGATGCGAGAAGAAAAGATACTTGAATTCCACCAAAATATTGATGAAACTCTTGAAGAAAGAATTAAATCATGAAGAACCACCATGAAGGACTCCGGTAACAAAAGGATGATGAGATAGAATAAAGGATGAAAGAATAAGATGAGCCCGCGATGAATTAGATGGAGGATTCCGACGAAATGGCCGCGGAAATAATTGAACTCCGGAAAAGAAAAGATGAAAACACTTGGAACTAGAATTTATTCAACAAGAGCAAACTCCGAAGGAAGGGATTACTCACTAGGATGAAATAAGAATAAGATTTATTGTATGCTTATCCTTCATCAAATTAAATTGATGAGAAGCAATGGATTTGCATACTACTTATTCTTCTTGAAGAAGAATTGAGAAGGGACATATCGCAAACTTGAGAAGGTCTTCATGAACCACCGGTAGGATTAAAAGAACAAATGAATTAATATGATAATCAAAGAAAAAGAATCTTGAACGAACCACCGTAAGAAATTCGGAAATGACTGACGAAAGAGAATGAATCACCGGGAAAAATTAGAAAAGCACGAAGATACTTGAGGGAATTTAGAGAAAAAGATCGAAGAGATCGCGAACTGGTTAACGAATGCTTGAACGCAGCACCGGAAGAATATTGAGATGAACGAAGCTGAAAACTTGGAACGAAGAAATATTCCGAAAAGATGACCTCCGGATGGTCGAGAGAGAAAAACAACTCCTGAAATACTGCGGATGGATGAAAAGAATTGCACAACTGGAAACAATTAGATAGGATAACATCGAGCTAGCACCATGAATCTCCGGGAGAACGGACAAGATTTAAGAGAAAAATCTACTTCGGTCTTCAAATGACGACGAGAAACATCACCAAAATTACTGAGGTACTCCGGGAGAATGAAAAGCGAAGAGGTTGAGCCAACAATGAAATGGTTTGAAAACGATCTTGGAAAGGCGTCTGACTGATGAAATTCATTCTTATGTCAAACTCCGAAAAGAATTGAGAATAACCCCGGGAAAATTAAAAGAGTCAGGTAAGATCCTGGGAAAAGACCTGTGGGTTAGGGCCCACTAAAGGAAAACACCGTTGAAAAGGATGTTGAACAGATAGATGATGCACCGGAATAATTGAAATATTTGAATGAGGTGACAACCTCGAATTAATTGGAAGACAGACGAATCTCCTGAGATATCTTATGAACTCCGGGACGATTGAATGGCGAGAGGCAAACGAGCAAGGAAAACACTTGAGCCGAGGAAAAGAATATGATCAACCCGAAAACTTGAATTGAGTGCACCGGAAAAGAAAGAGATGAAGAATGATGAACTAGACGAGAATTCACCCGTTGAAATAAATGAGAGAAGACTAAAGAGGCTCCACACGAAAGGAATTGATGGTCGGAAGAACTCGAACTCCGGGAATAGGAGGGTGGGTGGGCGGGAAAAACAAAGACAACATGGAAGGGGAACCGACGAATAATATGAAGAGAAAACACCGGTTGAAATAATTGAAGAAAGAAAGCAAAGACTTCGCACGAGTAGGATGGATACTCGATTACTGACTCCGGTTCCGAGACGAAGAAGGGAGGGCGGGTGGGAAAAACAAGGACAAGTTCGGACAAGGAAAAACAACGACGTCGGAGGAAGAACTGAGGATTGAACTCAACGATGAAGAGGCTCGAGTCGACTTGACGAGAAATGCACCGGATGAAAAGAGCTGAGGAACAACTACCGGAAAACCAACTGCGTGATCCTAAAGAAAATTTGAAGGGGAAGAGAAGTAATTCAAAACACCTCGTCAAGATTCCTCACCGAGGCGACGAAGGGGCGGAGGAGTAAAAGAATTCCTACTCTCGATATAACTAGACTCGAAAATAGTTTTCTTCTAGACTCAAGCTGCGGCCAAACTACACGATCAATCAAGGGGCTCCTAGGGTCGGTCGAGGCTCGATACCAACTTGTCACGCCCAATATGCGACCCTATCCAAAAGGAACTCGAAGGTCCCACCAAGGATAGACCCGATATTGAAACGCTTTTGCAAGGTGGATATCATTACATCAACATTACATAACAGATGGGGATACATACATAAGGCACAAATGCCACAAGAATACATCAACAACATATACAAGATCAACATCCGACTACGGATGAAACATAAACAGAGACTCAAACAAAATCCACCACTGCTAGCCCAGGCTGCCGACACGAACCTATCCCCGATCGAAGAAGCGGAAGAAGAACTCAAGACAAGCAAGCATCGCTCTCGCGTCATGATCATCGCATAACCTGTACACACAATCTGGTGGCGTAGTAATCAGTGAGCCACGAGGACTCATCAATCCCATTACCATGGGTATCAAGACTAGCAAAGCTTAAAGGGAAAGGAAAGGGGTAAAGTGGTGGGGTTGCAGCAGCGACTAAGCATATATGGTGGCTAACATACGCAAATGAGAGCGAGAAGAGAGACAAAGGAACGGTCGTCAACTAGTAATGATCAAGAAGTGATCCTGAACTCCTACCTCGTCGGACATAACCCGAAACCGTGTTCTCCTCTCGATCAACCCGAAAAGAGACACTCACGATTCGCACACGGTTGGTGTATTTTAATTGAGATCAACCGGGTTTTCTACAACGGACATTAACAAATTCCCATCTGCCACATAACCGCGGCACGGCTTTGAAAGTTCAAAACCCTGCAGGGTGTCCCAACAAGCCCATGATAAGCTCTCGCGATCAACGAAGAATAGACCTTCTCCCGGGAAGCCCGATCAGTCTCGGAATCCGGCTACAAGACATTTCACAGCAATAAAACAAGACCAGCAAGACCTCCGGCGTCGACACACCACAGTAGTAGCAGCGTATCTCGTCCCGAGCCACGACCGGATGAGCAGTCCGTACAACTAAAACCAGCCCTCAAGTTTCCTTGAGGTGGCGCTATAAAGCACTCTAGTTTGGACCAACACTTAGACAAGCATTGGCCCGGGGCTGAATAAAGATGACCCTCGAGAGAGCGACTCCCAAGGGAAAAGTAGGAGGTGGTGAGGCAAATGGTAAAACCAATGTTGGGCCTTCTTTGGAAAAGTCTTATTCAAAGCGAACTGTCAAGGGGTCCCATAAATCACCCGACCGCGTTAGGGACGCAAAAATCCGGGAACATAATACCGATATGACGGAAACTAGGGCGGCAAGAGTGGAACAAAACACCAGGCATAAGGCCGAGCCTTCCACCCTTTACCAAGTATATAGATGCATTAATTAAATAAGATATATTGTGATATCCCAACAAGTAAACATGTTCCAACAAGGAACAATATCTCCATGTTCAACAAGGAACAGACTTCATCTTCACCTGCAACTAGCAACGCTATAAGAGGGGCTGAGCAAAGCGGTAACATAGCCAAACAACGGTTTGCTAGGAAGGGTGCAAAAGGTTAGAGGCTCACATGGCAATTGGGATGGCTTAAGCAACAGGTAAATAGGTAGCGCAGCATTGCGATAGAACGAAGCAACTAGCATAGCAATGATAGTAGTGAGATCCAGGGTAGCGGTCATCTTGCCTGAAATCCCGCAAGGAAGAAGAACGAGTCCATGAAGAAGACTAACGGATGAAGCCGAACCAAGCGTAGACGAACGAATCCTCACGATCGCAACGAAACAGGAACTAACAAGAAGAAGCACACGACATAGTAAACAGACCACACATAGACAAGACATGATGCACAACCAAGCATGATGCACGACAACACTACATGAAGCTACTCATGGCAAGAGATGATGCAAACAAGAGCAACACATCAAAGCAAGTTTAAATGAGGCCGGAAACAACACATAACAATTCCGGTAAGTCCTCATATGCAAATTTCGAAATTGGTCCAGATCTGACTAACTTTATGTTCAAGTTGTTAAACAGCAATTTAAGATGCACCATGATGATCTACACGAAATTCTAGTCAAGTTACATATAAAGTTCATTAGATTCGAAGCTACGGTCTAGAAGATATGAGCAAAACAAGATAAGCATGGCATTGGTGCAAAATGCATACAAACATCAAGCAAACACCTCAAAACAAGGATGCAACATGATAATATGAAACTACATGCAAAATCAAGCAAGTTTCATATAGAGCACACTCAAAACGGAGCAACGGTTCAACACATACACCCTATACAAGTTTAAAGAACAAGCTGTCCAAAACAGCAACTAGGCATATTGCAAGCATTAAAACAACATGCTACAGGACCTCAACATAATAATAAAAGGCATGGGCATAATGTACAGGTAAAGCATTACAAAACATGAGAACTGAGCTACCTCCAGAAACAACTAGAACATGCTCAAAAACACATGGCAAGATTGCAACTAATAACAGTTTCAGGCATCGGCAGAAATAACATCAGGTTGCAATGTTTAGAGCTATGAAACAACATGTTACAGGAACTTATCATGGCAAACAAAGGCATGGAATGAATCTACTCAAAGCATAGAACAAAAGTCCTCTAGTGACCATAAGCCAAAAAGGATCAGAAAATATGATGGCACCCATGTCAATATTGAAAGTTTCGTTAACAGATTCAGCAACATGGCATGTCAAAAACTGATAACGAGAAGGCATGTTTACAAGCTCAATGCACTCACTACAGAGCCTTAAATGATAAACTAAGCATACATACATCAAGAAGACATGGCATAGAATACATACATGGCAAGAACAATAGCATAGCATATACGGATCAACCACAACAAGCTTGGCAAAATTGAATAACATGTATACAATCTGCCAGGAAACATTTGATAGCAAAAGTAGAGCTCGATTGACTCAAGCTAGACTACTCCATAATTGCAAACAAGGGCATGGATGGATAGAGAAAGATATGCTTTACAAAACATCCTTACTGAAGTATCTCAAAATATGCATGGATCTCTCGGTAGCATCATGTAAACATGGCATCAAAATAACAGCAAACAGGGCTGAAATCAGCAACAACAAGACACCTAGTTTGCATGCTTGTGCTAGTCACCACATAGATCACAAAAATACATGGCATATACCCCTGGAAAGAAGACATGGCATATTACAAAACACATGTAGGACTCAAGTCCATAGGATGCACACATCAATCATGGCAAAAATGAAAAAAGTGCAAGTTCTGATAAAAATCAGAAACTAACATCACATAGCACTCTTGCAACAGCATTTCGGGCATCAATATGTGCTCAAATGAAAATGATGCAATGAGATGAAATGATCTACTCTTGAGACGAACATTTTGACATATTACACGCATAAAACGGAGCTACATGCATGGAGATATAATGCAATGAAGTAGGCATAAAAATGTATGGATTCGGGGACTTAGCAATTCGGGGAAGAGGAAAAAAAGGTCAACCCTGCGGGCACGCGAACCGAGGAGGCGGATCTCCGCGGAACCGCGGAGTGGGCCAGGGAAGGTGGCAGGAGGCTCGAGGGAGCTCGGGAGGCGGAGGCAGGCGGACCGGCCGGATCTCACCGGATCCGGCGCGGGCTGATCCCGGAGCGGCGGCCATGGGCGGCGATGGCGCACCGGGGCGCTGAAGGCGCCAGCCCGAAGCTTCGCCGAGGGGCGGCGCTCGGGCGGGCCGGAGGAGGAGAGGCGGAGCCGGGCGAAGCGGGTCGGCGAAGGAGGCGGGCGGCGGCTCGGCGGCGCGCAGCCGGCGGAGCAGGTCGAGTGGGCGGGGCAGGGCGTGGCAAGCCTGTGAGACGGGTCAGGCGGTGGCGGCGCGGCGCCGCCTTCCTTGTGGTCCGAGGTCCGGCAGCCAGGCGGCGGACGGCATGGGAAGACGGGCGGCGACTGCGAGCTCATGAGGCCGATTCTTGGCCCGGGCGGGCCCGATCTGGGTTTCGCGGGCCCCGGCGGGAGGGGAGAGAGAGAGGCGTGGGGACGGCGTGGCGCAGCCGGATTAGGCGCGGGCGCGGCGATGACATAGCAGCTGCCGATTGGCTGGAGCGACGTGGCGGTGGGCAGCGTCCGTGCGAGCGGACATGTCCGTGGCGGGAGGAGTTTGGCTAGGGTTTGATCTGCGCGAAAAATCGGGGGGATGCACATATTTATAGATAGAGGGAGCTAGGAGAGTCCAAATGAGGTGCGGTTTTCGGCCACGAGATCGTGATCGAACGACCGAGAGCATGGAGGGGAGTTTGGTGGGTTTTGGGCCACTTAGAAAGGGGAGTTGGGCTGCAACAAAAGAGAGCTTTGCGGTTACCCGGTTAACCGTTGGAGTACCAAACGACCTCCAAATGGCACGAAACTTGACAGGCGGTCTACCGGTGCTATACCAAGGCCGCTTGACAAACCTCGGGGCATTCCGAGACCGTTTGACACCCGCACACGAAAAGAGGTAAAAGGGGGCGCCGGGAGACATAGGAGTGCCGGATTGCAAAACGGACAACGGGGAAAAAGCTCGGATGCATGAGACGAACACGTATGCAAAATGAAATGCACATGATGACATGATAAAAATGCAGATGATGACATGGCAAAGTGCAACACGCAAGCAAATGACATGGCAACGACGGCGAATAACTGACGGACACCTGGCGCATCGAATCCGGGGCGTTACACATCATCACGCCGTCGTGCTGCTGTTGGAGCCATCTTCCTCAACCTCTCCTTCCTCCTTGCTGGATCAAGGCGGAGGGGACGTTGCCCGTACCGTATGTGTGTTGAACGCGGTGGTGCTGTCCGTTCAGCACTTGGTCATCGGTGATCGGAATCACGTTGGGAACGTCTCCATCATCACCACTCCCTCGAACGCTTCCGTACTCGATCTACAATTGGTATGTAGATGCAAACTCTTTCTCTTGACTCGTTGCTTAGATGAACTCATAGATAGATCTTGGTGAAACCGTAGGAAAATTTTAATTTTCTGCAACGTTCCCCAACAAAGTGGCATCATGAGCTAGGTCTATCGTAGTTCTGCTTGCACGAGTAGAACACAATTTAGTTGTGGGCGTGGATCTTGTCAACTTACTTGCCGCTACTAATCTTATCTTGCTTCCGCGGTATTGTGGGATGAAGCGGCCGGACCAACCTTACGTGCGCTTCGTGAGACCGGTTCCACCGACTAACATGCACTAGTTGCATAAGGTGGCTAGCGGTGTCTGTCTCTCCTACTTTAGTTGGAGCGGATTCGATGAAAAGGGTCCTTATGAAGGGTAAATAGAAGTTGACAAGATCACGTTGTGGTTATTCGTAGGTAAGAAAACGTTCTTGCTAGAACCCAATTGCAGCCACGTAAAAGATGCAACAACAATTAGAGGACGTCTAACTTGTTTTTGCAGCAATTGTCATGTGATGTGATATGGCCAAGTTGTGATGAATGATGAATGACATATTGTGATGTATGAGATCATGTTCTTGTAATAGGAATCACGACTTGCATGTCGATGAGTATGACAACCGGCAGGAGCCATAGGAGTTGTCTTTATTTTGTATGACCTGCGTGTCATTGAAGAAAGCCATGTAACTTACTTTACTTTATTGCTAAAACGCGTTTAGCCATAGTAGTAGAAGTAGTCGTTGGCGTGACAACTTCATGGAGGCACAATGATGGAGATCATGATGATGGAGATCATGGTGTCATGCCGGTGACAAGATGATCATGGAGCCCCGAAGATGGAGATCAATGGAGCTATATGATATTGGCCATATCATGTCACTACTATATAATTGCATGTGATTTTTATTATGTTTATACATCTTGTTTACTTAGAGCAGCGGTAGTAAATAAGATGATCCTTACAACAATTTCAAGAAGTGTTTCCCCTAACTGTGCACCGTTGCTAAAGTTAAATAACTTCTAAGCACCACGTGATGATCGGGTGTGATGGATTCTTACGTTCACATACAGCGGGTGTAAGACAGATTTACACACGCAAAAACACTTAGGGTTAACTTGCGAGCCTAGCATGTACAGACATGGCCTCGAACACGGAGACCGAAAGGTCGAACACGAGTCGTATGGAAGATCGATCAACATGAGAATGTTCACCGACGAGACTAGTCCGTCTCACGTGATGATCGGACACGGCTTAGTCGACTCGGATCGTGTATCACTTAGATGACTAGAGGATGTCTAATCTGAGTGGGAGTTCATTGAAATAATTTGATTAGATGAACTTAATTATCATGAACTTAGTCTAAAACTTTTGAATGATATGTCTTGTAGATCAAATGGCCAACGCTCATGTCAACTTGAACTTCAACGCGTTCCTAGAAAACCAAGCTGAAAGATGGCGGCAACAACTATACGGACTGGGTCCGAACTTGAGATCATCCTCATAGCTGCCAGAAACAATATGTCCTAGAAGGACCGCTAGGTGGCGCTCCGTCCCAGAAGAACCAAGACATTATGAATGCTTGGCAGTCTCGTCTTGATGATTACTCCCTCGTTCGGTCGGCATGCTTTACAGACTTAGAACCGGGCTCCAAAAGCGTTTTGAGCATCACGGAGCATATGAGATGTTGAAGAGCTGAAACTGGTTTTCCAAGTTCACGTCCGGTCGAGAGATATGACATCTCCGACAAGTTCTATAGTTGTAAGATGGAGGAAAATAGTTACATCGGTGAGCACATTCTCAAGATGTGCAGGTTGCACAACCGTATGACCCAGTGAATATTAACCTCCACGATGAGGCGGTCATTGACAGAATCCTCGATCGCTCCCACCAAGCTACAAGAGCTTTGTGATGAACTACAATATGCAGGGGATGGTAAAGACCATTCTGAAGTATTCTCTATCTGAAGTCAGCCGAGGTTGAAATCAAGAAAGAACATCAAGTGTTGATGGTCAATAAAACCACTAAGTTCAAGAAGGGCAAGGGTAAGAAGAACTTCAAGAAGGACGGCAAGGAGGTTGCCGCGCCCGTAACAAGTTGCGGGAAGAAGTCAAAGAATGGACCCAAACCCGAGAGGCTGAGTGCTTTTATTGCAAGGGAGGGTCCTTTGGGCGGAACTGCCCCAAATACTTAGCGGACAAGAAGGCCGGCAACACCAAAGGTATATTTGATATACATGTAATTGATGTGTACTTTACCGATTACTCGTAGTAACTCCCGGGTATTTGATACGGTGCCGTTGCTCATATTTGTAACTCACAGCGGGGCTGTGGAATAAGCGGAGACCGGCAAAGGACGAGGTGACGATCGCGTCGGGAATGGTTCGAGTTGATGTGATCGCGTCGCACGCTACCTCTTCATTTACCTCGTGATTAGTTATGAACCTTAATAATTGTTATTTGGTGCCAAGTTTGAGCATGAATATTGTATCTGGATCTCGTTTAATGCGAGATGGCTACTCATTTAAATCCGAGAATAATGGTTGTTCTATTTATATGAGAGATATGTTTTATGGTCATGCTCAGATGGTCAATGGTTTATTCTTAATGAATCTCGAGCATAGTATTACACATGTTCATAGCGTGAATACCAAAAGATGTAAAGTTGATAACGATAGTCCCACATACTTGTGGCACTGCCGCCTTGGTCACATTGGTGTCAAGCGCATGAAGAAGCTCCATCTTGATGGACTTTTGGAGTCTCTAGATTATGAATCATTTGACACATGCGAACCATGCCTCATGGGCAAGATGACTAAGACTCCGTTCTCGGAACAATGGGCGAGCAACCAACTTGTTGGAAATCATACATACCGATGTGTGCGGTCCAATGGCGTTGA
>JAHIAM010002084.1:0-40444 GCA_021605205.1 Aegilops longissima | reverse complement strand
ATATAAATACACATCAACCGCGGTGTAACTGTGATGGTCTTTTCGGCGGAGTCCGGAAGTGAACATGGTGTTGGAGTTATGTCCGACGTAAGTAGTTCAGATCACTTCTTGATCGCTACTAGCTTCAACGCAATGCGGCTTTTGCTTCTCTCCTCGCCTTCTTTTGGCGATGTAGCCACCATATATGCTAAGCGCCAGCAGAGCTCCACTTTACTACCCTGTCCTTCCTATAAGCTTAAATAGTCTTGATCTCGCTGGTGTGAGATTGCCGAGTCCCCGTGACTCACAGATACTTCCAAAACAGTTGCAGTGTCCGATGAGGCCAGTGCAGGTGACTCAACCGAGCTCAAGTGGGAGTTCGACGAGGAACGTGGTCGCTACTATGTGTCTTTTTCCTCGATGATCAGAGTGGTGCCTCAGCTGGGACGATTCGGGATCTGTGTAGCATTTGGGGTATCTTCTTTATTTTGGTTCAGAGTCGGACCTTGAGTGTACTTAATGATGGATGTTTATTTATGTATTGTGGAGTGGCTTAATCGAAGCCAACTTTGTATCTCTTCCCTTAATTATTACATGGGTTGTGTGAAGATTACCTCACTTGCGACATTGCTTTCAATGCGGTTATGCTCTAAGTCGCGGCTCGACACGCGGGAGATATAGCCGCATCGGGGCGCTATAAAGCTAGCTCACGATTATGATTGTTGTCGCCCCATTTGACTAAACCTCCGGTTTATATAGACACCGGAGGGGGCTAGGTTGTTACATAAGTCGGTTACAAGGAGGAGATCTACATATCCGAATTGCTGCTTGCCTTCCACGCAAAGGAGAGTCCCACCCGACACGGGACGAAGTCTTCAATCTTGTATCTTCATAGTCCAACAATCCGCCAAAGTATATAGTCCAGCTGTCGAGTCCCCCATAATACAGATTCCTCAGAGCCCTGAACCAGGCTTCAATGACGCATGAGTCCGGCAAGTGGATTGTCTTCGCATTGCAAGGCGGGTTCTTCTCCAAACTCGAGTACCGCCGACTAGTGTTCGCTTCCCATGAATGTTGCACTCTCGCTTCGCGCTTAATAATGGCTATCTTCCATGTGTCAAGCGTAATGCGAGAAGTCGTGGCATTTTTACATTTTCCACCCTAACCATGTGAGTGAATCGCCTATTTAAAGAGTCGGGATCATCAGATCCAGATCACACAATCCTCCCACAGAAGTATCCATCGGAGCACTCCTTAAAAGTCCATCCCATCATGGCCGACCATCGCAACTCCTCCTCTCGCCTCCCATAGCACTAAGCCGTGAAATTGTTCCGCCCCCACAACCAATTAGTAGAGTTACAGACCTGGGTTTCTCCTCCTCACAGATATGGTCCCCGCCCCGAGCCGGACTAGCCACTTACAATGGCGGGAGCAAGAGGAGAGCTTTCCCAGCCCTCCATGGGGGGAGCGGGTATGCCTTGTCCCTTACTTAATAAGGGACTCGGATTTCCAATCCATCCGCTCCTCCGCTGGCTCCTCGAGTTCTACGGCCTCCAGCTGCATAACTTTCCTCCCGCCCATATTACACATCGCTGGCTACGCCTTTTTAAGTAGCCAAGCTGGGCTGCGAAGCTCATTTCGAGCTATGGAAGATGCTATTCTTCCTCGTACTGCATACATGAGGGGTCAATATATCAACTCGGGCGGAGCTAAAATATGGCGATCGCCGACTCCGATACACTGTCCGCATTCAAGAAGACATCCGGAAGGCTGGCCTTAGAGTGGTTTTATATGGAGGACGCCCCCTTCCGGACCCTATTCGATGGGCCTTCCTAAGTTTAACAACGCCTTTGAAGAAACACCGCAGTTGGAGCCCTCGGAGCCCCTGTGAGGAAGATAACATAGAGGTCTCGGCTCCGATGGGCCGGATAAAAAACGGCCAAATCAGGACCGACAATAATTGAGGTTATGTCAATATGTATAATGCGGGGGGGGCAGCTACTTCAATATCGGGACAACCCATGTGGCACATCAATGGAGAAGACGATGCCACCCATCGCGCCGTCAGAGAGGTCCGGACTCTCGCCGCCTTAAGTAGAATACCGTCCGATTTATATAATGGAGAGGAAGAGTAGTTCATCCAGATTAAGACACGGATGGATTCTCCATGTACAACCCCCAAACTGGGTGAGCTGCCACTTTTACTCCCGACCTTCCCGCATTCTTCATTATAAATATTTACCTTGCTATTTCATAGCAGGTGAACCGCGATAAGCTATGAGGGAGGTCCACAGCCTGCTCTCACAGCCAGAGGACCCTGACCGCTCTCACCCCGGACTCAAGAAGATCCGGATATATTTGTGGAGCTTATCGACTGTGACGCTTCTACCGCTAAGCTGCGACGGTGCCTTGTGGCCATCAAAGCCGATTATCCCGGACTGCTCCCTGCATCGCATGTAAGTAAAACCGTAGTCCCAACTTCCGAGAAGGATCCTTTTTGCACTTCACCCACCGCACACATACGGTATCTTACAGAAGGCCATCGGGACACCATGCCGAACCCGCAGTGACTCACCAACAAGGCACCAAGCCGGTAGGCTTAAAAGGAAGGCGGTCAGATCGAGACGCCGTCAGCAGAGGTATGAAAACGAACCATGGTTCCTCGGCAGAAAAACGCCACGGACCGTGATCCGGAGAGCGCTGCCGTCACGCTTTCACCACCGGGCCCCGTGAGCCGGACTTAGAGGCAGACGCTAACGTGGGGACAACACGGATGTTCTCCACAGAGGATGCGGATAGGATGTCCGCTACAAACTCCAAGCGGGGATTGCCATGAATCTCAGGCGCCGCCAGCCGCATTCATGCCCTGGTTTCTTCTCGGAAGAGGCGTCATGCCTTCAACTCGTGAGACGCGATATCCGAAGCTGCTGAAAATGGCTCGCCAGTGAGTGACGGATCAAGATGTAAAGGATATACGGGTAAGAAAATCTAATGATTATGTATACCAAGAGTCTCTCGAGACTTGGAAACAGTTGGCACAACTGATTTAAGGATCATTATATGAGATTCTTATGGAGAAGAATACCCAGCTTGTCTCAAGAGCTAGAGGAATGCAAAGCCCAACTACGGGTCGCAGCTGCCGGAATGGAGGAGTCCAAGAAGGCCCCATCTGTAATACTTGTCTTGATCGAAAATAATGAAATGACAGTACCAGCTAGTATTCGCATGCATGCAAATCTAACAATAGATTCTACAGATAATCCTGAGCTAATCCAAAGATCGCGGCAAGGATGAGCAATATGCTCAACGACACGCCTAGATAGTTGGCGAAAGCTGCTTACGCGGGTTAGGCAGAGAAAACGATCTCCAAGATGCCAATACCTGGCTGGGCGTTGAACTGAAAGATGTTCGCCCAGCTTGCTGATTCCATAAAGGAGAATAAGAGGCTTCACATTTACATCTTTAGTAAGTGCTTGAACAAACTTTTATAGAGTTCCGCTAAGAAACCGCTAATGAGTTATATCTCAGAGGTATGCTAACGGTCGCCCCAAGAGGAGATGCCTCGATCTGCGACGATCTTCGCAAGATCTTCACAACCGCACTAACGAAGTTCGACAGTGATACAGGTATTGCCTGTGCCTTGTGGCTATCCGCCCTCCGCCAGAGGCATGGGGAGCTCAGAGATGCTCAAGGAGTGCAGTCGCGGCGCTCCGATAATGGAAGATATCAGCCTCACCGACAAGGTGCAAGGGAAGCCTCGGGCCATGGTGAAGACTCGATATACTGGTTGACCCAACCACATGGTCGAGGTCGGACCTGTGGGGTCTGATGGGAAAGAGATCCCCGCCGCTTGGTGTATGACCAGTGTAAAATTAGTCAAAAGTATTCCCAACAGGTTTGTAGGCTAGACAACCTCTTGGATGGTATAGAAGAAGAATTTAGTCACCTAAGTGACCGTGGTACTTCAAGTGACATATATTGTCCCTAGACGGATTGTAAATCAATTGTCATGGCGGACCTTTTTCGCTTAACCTCCTGACTCGACCGGTCTGGAGGAACACTGGAAACCAGGCGTAGGGGTCATAAGTTTTGAATGCATAAGTACCCAACTAGCTATGTTATATTACATGGATAGTAAGAAACATCTTCCAGGAGAATAGTTCTCGTAAGGGTTCCTTTCCTGGCACGCATGCATTAATGTGCATGTCCAAGCTGTGAAAAGAGACACAAGATATAAACATCCTGGGGCATGTATTGCAATAAGTAAAAGTCATCTTTTGTTCACCGACCGAATATTCCCTTAAGAACTCTAGCTGGCTTCACCCACCGAGGTACACATCCGCTGACCCGGCAAGAATAATCGAGAGGTGCTCCCTTATGCCCCAGTCAATTAACGGGAATGTAGGGCATAAACACAAGAGCCAGCAACCCAGCTTGGCCAAAACTTAAGTCATATCGATGCATATAATGGCGAAGAAACGGTACATGGAATAGTAACATGTGCGGGGGCATAGAGCCCGAACATAATTATATTAAGCTTCAGATAAGAAGCCCCGTGTATAACGAGTACGCTTAGCGATCAAGATTGTGTAGTCAAGACACATTTTAACCTTATAAGGCCGTGAAGAAAAGGAAGAAAGAAAGAAAGATGAGAAGCGGATATATATATATAAAAGACGGAGGTAAGGAGACGAACATGTAGTCCGCACTAGGCGAGAACCTTCGAGTCCGCCGCTCCATGGGTTTGGCTCGAAGTCGATTGTCCGATGCATCCCGCAGACGGTACGCCCATGGTTAGAAATTTGTCAATAACGGCGACCTTCCCATTTGGGCTTGAGCTTGTCCTTTTCTTTCTCTGTAGGCGAGAACGAAGTTCACCAACGCTATAAGTTTTGGCCCATACTTCCGCTTTGATACCATCGAGCCTGTTGTCGATGGAATGCGAGCGGCTTTTGCCATGTCACGCCTCCTCCGTGGCTGCCCAACTGTCCTCGGCCGATCAAGCTCGGCTTTTTCTTTCTTCGCATATGCGCACTCAAGGTGAGTCATGAATGATGTTGCGGGCAGTTCGCCAAGGCTACAGACACCATAAAAATGGTGTATCCGTAGTGCGACGGCGGGTCCGCAGCCCTCATAGTATGGAGTCGAGCTCTCTCAACCAAAGGCGATCTGATTCCTTCAAGGATCGCACTAATCTGGGTTTAATGCCGCCATAATAAGACCATTTGCTCGCTTGACTTGACCGCTTGTTTGGGGATGATAGACGGAGGCATAATGAGCTTAATGCCCATGTTGCCGCATCAAGTTTTACCTCGCCGCTGTAAAGTTCGAGCCGCTATCGTGATGATGATGCTGGGGACACCGTAACAGTTGTACAACCCCGGATATGAAGTCTATCACTAGTCCCGGACTCGCCATTTTAACTGGTTTGGCTTTCTATCCATTTGGTGAATTTATCCACCATGACCAATAGGTACTTTTTCTTATGGCTTCCTCTTTTAAGGGGTCCGACCATATCAAGCCCCCAGACCACAAAGGGCCAAGTAATGGGGATTGTTTGGAGAGCGGTAGGTGGCATATGGCTTTGGTTTTCAAAAAGCTGGCAACCGACGCAATGCTGGACGAGGTCCTGTGCTTCTGCTCGGGCCGTCGGCCAGTAAAAACCTGTACGGAAGGCCTTGCTTACAAGGGCCCGAGCTGCGACGTGGTGGCAACCGAGTCCATCATGAATTTCTACCAAAAGTTGCCATCCTTCCTCTTCGGAGATGCACCTTTGAAGTACTCCGTAGCGCTTTTTTTATAAAGCTCTCCTCGTGACCTTGTAGGCTTTAGACCGCAGACAATGCAACGCGTGCCTCGCTTGGGGTCCTCGTGGAGTTCTTGCCTAGTTAGGTGAGCCAAGAAGGGATCTGTCCATGGGCGATGACAGCCATAATCACGCAATGGAAGGTGTTATTTCGTGGCGTGAGCCCGGGATTATGTCGAGTGTTCGGATCCGGGCGTTGTGGCCCGATCTGACTGTTGTTGCCGGCTCCCTTCCCACACCACACGGATGGCTTAAACAGCCTTTCCAAGAAGATATTAGGTGGGACAGGTCACGCTTAGCGCCGATGCGGGCGAGGATATCCGCCGCTTGGTTGTTTTCTGACCACATGGTGGAATTCGAGCCCTCGAACCGAAATGACACTTTGAGGACGGCGCTATGTAAGCCGCCATTTTTGGGTCCTGGCGTCAAGTTCCATTTATTTGAGAAATTGCAAGGTTCAATCCCCACGCACCTCTAGGCGTTGAATGCCCATGGAGACTGCCATCCGGAGACCATGCAATATGTCCTCATATTCTGCCGCATTGTTGGAGTCTGTGTATAATATTTGGAGTACGATTGACTGTGTGTCTCCGTGGTGATGTCAGACGACGCCCGCCCCTGCACCAGCCAGATCTTAGAGCCACAAAGTGCATGATCCAATTGAGTACGCTACTTTTTAGGGAGTTCGCTTATCCATTCGGCGTATTAAATCAGCCAGACATCAGACTTAATGGCTCGCCGTGGTTTGTATGTTATGTCGAACGGAGGATCTCAATAGCCCATTTAGCAATCCGCCCATGGCATCGCGGTTATTTATTATGTAGTTGAGTGGTACTTCAGAGGCCACCGAATTGAACACTCTTGAAAGTAGTGTCGAGTTTCCGGATGCCATGAAGACCAGCAGATGCTATCTTTTGATAATGTGGGTACCGTGGATTTTCATGGAGTGAGGATGTGGATACGTAGTATACCAGCTTTTGAAGCGGAACTTATGTCCGGCCCCGCCTCTCGCTCGGATTTACGGTTACCGTGGTTTACAACTTGGTGTGTTGCCGCTATATATAACAACATTGGTTTGCCGATATTTGGCGCGCCAAGATTGGGTTTCTCGCCAAGACGATTTTTATTTCTTCCAATCCTGTCTGTGGCCGCATCCGGCCCACTCTAAGTGTTCTGTGTTGAAGAAGACGATAAAGAGGTAGTGCCTTTTCTCCCAATGGGGAGATAAAGCGCTTAAGGCAGCCACACATCCAGCAATTTTGAATTTGCTTGAGGTCTGTTGGGATAGCCAATCGTGATGTAGCTCGGATTTTGGCCGGATTTGCTTCAATTCCTCTATTGGAAACGATGAAGCCCAAGAGCTTACCGGCGGGCACGCCGAAAACGCATTTTTCTGGATTGAGCTTGATGTCATATGTTCAGAGATTGTCGAACGTGAGCCTCAAGTCGTCTATTAAGGATTCGACGTGTCTGGTTTTAATGACCACATCATTTACGTATGCCTCCATTGTTTCGCCGATTTGTGTTTCCGTGCATGTCTGAATTCATGCGCTGATAGGTTGCACCGGGCGCTTTTGAGCCCGGAAGGCATGGTGTTAAAACAGAAGGGGCCGTGGAGTGATGAATGCCGCTTTCGACTTGATCGGACTCGCCATCTTAATTTGATGGTATCCAGAGTATGCGCCGAGGAAACACAATGAGTCGTGGTCCCGCAAAGAGCCGATAATTTGATTGATGCGGGAGAGAAAGGGAACCTTGGGGCAAGCCTTGTTAAGGTCCTTGAAATCGGTTACATAGGCGCCAAGATTTGTCCTTCTTTTGGTACCATTACCAGGTTTGCTAGCCATTCCGGATGTTTTATTTCTCTAATGAATCCAGCCTCGAGTAACTTGGCTAGCTCCTTCCCATGGCTTGTCGCTAGGCTCGAGAAACGCCAAGAGTCTGCTTGACCGCTTGTATCCCTTTAGAGTGTTTAGGCTATGTCGGCCAGCTCAGGTGGATTCTCGGCATGTCTTAAGGATGCCAGCGAAGATGTCCCACTCGCAAGAAGAACTCGCAGCGGCGCGGCCTGCTAGGGGTTCAGCTGTGCCTCCGATGGATGCTGTTTTTGTAGGGTCCGCTGGTGGACCTGAATTTGACTATTTCGGCCCACTGGTTTAAAAGAGGTGGACTTGGGTCTTTGTCGAGTATCACGCCAGTCCCTGTCCATCGTGGAGTGCAGCTGTTAGTTCTTCGGCCACAGGGTTTTGATAACGCTCGAGGGCCAAGGCGGCGGTTTTATTTTCGGCTGAGTGCTATGTCCGGATCACTAGCTAGAGTGATGATTCCATTGGGCCTCGCATCTTGAGCTTCATGTACCCGTAATGGGGTATAGCTTGAAGATCGTGATGCCTCCCGCCTAAAAGGGCATGGTATCTCGCTATTGAACGGGCCACTTGGAATGTGATTTCTTCGACCTATATTTCTCCTGTGCCGAATACCACATCTAGTGTGATTTTTCCCGCACATCGTGGGCTCTTTACTAGGGATGATTCCTCCGAAGGTTGTGCTGCTTTTGCTCAATGCGGCTCTTGTCTATTTCCATTTTGTTAAGAGTCTCCTCGAGATGAGGTTTAATCCATCGCCACCGCCATGAGCACTTTAGTGTCGGAAGCCATCCACAATTGGACTAAGGACCGAGCGGCTGGTGCTCGGGCTGTTCAGAATTGAGGTTCGCCACTGCATTGAAGGTTATGGCCGATCGCTCCATGGATTTATTGTTGCAACGTGGCAGACTTCGCGAGGCTGGGGCGTTTCGCCATGGCCTGTTATTTGAGGCGAAAGTCTCAAAGACTGTCAATACTATTGTTATTTTCCATGGATGGTGCTTTGTGGTATTGTTGATGAGGAGATCTCGCCGCTTCTTGGCCACCGCCGGAGTATCCAACATGCTCTAAGGCTGTGTGTTGGCATGGTATCCAGCGGTACTGTGAATTTTGCATGGCCCATTGAGCCATCCCTCCACATAGTTCCACGCCTGTAGTGGGCTTTTGGTTTTGTAATTGGATCGGTGACTTACGAGAGTACACCCTTTAGTTCGGGCGGGGGTGTTAGTGAGATCCTGAGGATCCTGAATTTTGTTTGGGTTTTCAGCGCTTTCCATCGCACAAGATTCTCAGATTATGGCCGCCAAGTCAGCAAAGTGTGCTATGTCACGGCGATTTATGGCGTTGAGGATTCCCTTGTCCGTGCAATTTTGCAAAAGAATGAAATTGCGCCTTCCTCACGACATACCCTTGACCTTGCTCATTACAAGGAGGAACCTGGCCCAATAGTGATGTACTGCCTCTGGGGCTCTTGTCTAATGTGGGAAAGATCACTTATGTCCGGGTGGGTGGGTAGATTTAGGTCCAAACCCTGATCCGATATGAGACCTGTATGGAGGAGTTTTCGAGCTTGGCAGTCTGGCTCCGGATGTTGCCCAATAGTTCTGATTCTAGGTTCAAGCTTGGGCCATGTCCTCGTGTAGACGGGTATCCGCCTCAGAGCTCGAACCGACATAGTTTGTCCTCAAAATAGAGGAAGAATCACTACATTGCTCCTCCACCACCGCTTATCTGATGGGTGACCGTGGAGAGTTAATCTCCCTTTGGTCGGGTTTAAGCCCGATTCGATCATAGTCCGTAGCGATTCTGTGGGGCGATGCGATCCAAGAGCTCGCTCAAGGAAGAGAGCTCCATTGGATCCATCTGCCGCGAATCCTGCCGACGTGGAGGCTATTTTTGATGACCCAAGAAGTCATCGACAACATGATTTAACGGGCGGTCATGACGAAGCCGCTTAGTCGGAGAGTTTGGCCTACAACCAGAGCTCCCCTGCAGGTAATGCTGTCCTTAATAACAAGACGAGCCATCAAGCCTTATCATGACGGCACAAAGGAACTCTCAATGAAAGCACCAATGTCGGTGTCAAACCGTGGATCTCGGTAGGGAGTCCCGAATCGTATGCGCCTAAGGCTAATGGTAACAGGAGGTCGGGGACACAATGTTTACCTGTGTTCGTGCCCTCTCGATGGAGGTAATACCCTACTTCCTCGCTTGATTGATCTTTATGATATGAGTATTACAAGAGTTGATCTACCACGAGATAGTAGAGGCTAAACCCTAGAAGTTAGCCTAGGATTATGATTGTTGTCATCCCACGGACTAAACCCTCCGGTTTATATAGACACCGGAGGGGCTAGGGTTACACAGAGTCGGTTACAAGGAGGATATCTACATATCTGAATTTCCAAGCTTGCCTTCCACGCAAAGGAGAGTCCCACCCGACACGGGACGAAGTCTTCAATCTTGTATCTTCATAGTCCAACAGTCCGCCAAAGTATATAGTCCGCTGTCCGAGTCCCTCTAATCCAGACTCCTCAATGACAACTTTGGTTTCTTGCCAAACCACAGTTCATAAGGTGTCGCCTCAACGGATTTTGATGGTGGCCTATTTGACGTGAATGCAGCCGCCTCTAAAGCATAACCCCAAAACGACAGCGTAAATCTGTAAGAGACATCATAGATCGCACCATACCTAGTAAAGTATGATTACGACCTTCGGACACACCATTACGTGTGTGGTGTTCCTGTGTATGGAGTTGTGAAACTATTCTGCATTGTTTCAATGTAGACCAAACTAAACTTTATTTTCTTGTTACGATGATTTTCCACTTCACTCTGAAATTCTTTGAACTTTTCAAATGTTTCAGATTTATGTTTCATTAAGTAGATATACCCATATCTGCTCAAATCGTCTTTGAAGGTGAGAAAATCCGCCGCGAGCCTCAATATTCATCGGACCACATACATCAGTATGTATGATTTCCAATAAATCTGTTGCTCACTCCATTGTTCTGGAGAACAACATTTTAGTCATCTTGCCCATGAGGCTTGGTTCGTAAGTACCAAGTGATTCATAATCAAGTGATTCCGTAAATCCATCAAAGCTGGAGTTTCTTCATGCGCTTTACCCCAATATGACCCAAACGACAGCCACCACAAATAAGTTGCACTATCATTATCAACTCTACATCTTTGGCTTCAATATTATGAATATGTGTATCACTACTATCGAGATTCAACACAAATAGACCACTCTTCAAAGGTGCATGACCATAAAAGATATTACTCATATAAATAGAAAATCATTATTCTCAGATTTAAATGAATAACCGCCTCGCACCAAACAAGATCCAGATATAATGTTCATGCTTAACACCGCACCAAATAACAATTATTCAGGTCTAAAACTAATCCCGAAGGTAGATGTAGAGGTAGCGCGTCGACAGCTTATCACATCGACTTTGGAACCATTTCCCACGCATCGTCACCTCGCCCTTAGTCAGTTCTTCGCTAATCCAGAGTCCATGTTTCGAAGTTGCAAATATTAGCAATGTAACCAGATTAAATACCTGTGCTACACGCAAGCTCTAGTAAGGTACACATCAATAACATGTATATCACATATACCTTGTTCACCTTTGCCATCCTTCTTATCCGCCAAATACTTGGGGCAATTCCGCTCAAAGAAGCAAGATGACTTGTATCACCCACAACTCACTTGTGTTCTACTCTGCATATAACATATAGCATAAACCTGGCTCGATGCCACTGCTAGGAACGAGTATTTCAAAAAATTCCCACGCACGCTTAAGATCATGGTGATGCATAGCAATGAGAGGGAGAGGTCGATATGTACCCTCAGAGACCGTAAGCGGAAGCGTTATAACAAAGCTGTTGATGTAGTCCTCCGTCTGGTGGGAGTTTAATCCGAGGGACCACGAGCCTCCAACATTTTATGGGCGCGACGCCCAAGGAGATGTACAAACTGTTCTTCGGATCACAAGAGAAGTGTCCGGATTTGACCGAGGATGCAGGTCTAAGCTGCAATCACCTGTATACTCAAGTAAGTAACCCAGAACCGACAAGCTGTTCATTCATTTATCATATATATGCCCTTTAAGGAGCCGCTTGAATAGGAGTGATAGCCAAGGAAAAATTGATAAGGTGTCCGCCCTCCCAGACCACGCCGGATCCCATGCCGACTCAAGATGTTGAAGGCCGCGCTTTTAAAGAAGGCGAAGGGGGAGCAGGAAGCAATCGCCCCGCCAAGGAGGCTTTCAAGGAAGAGGATCAGGATCCTCCTCCAAGGGGAGAAGAGGACCGCCTGACGCACCCGAAGCCAAGGCCTCAAAACGGGAAAGAAGTCTTTGTCGAAGTCCGCGCCGGAAGTATCCCAGCCGCACTATTTCCAAAAGGATCAGCCTCCAAATGAGCCGTAAGTAAAAAGAAGGGGTCCTATGAATAAAGAACATCCCCAGTATTTATTTATGAAGATAACCAAATTGTACCTTGTAGTTCGGATCTCAGCCCTTCTCAGCAGAGCTCGCCTTCGGGGATCTTCGTCCGAGATGATAGAGAGCGAAACGCCCACCTATCACGCCAGGCGAGGCGGGCACCTCAAGTGTCGCCACGAGAGTTTCCCGAGTCCGGTGCCAACCGGGCGGCGGTCGGAGGAGCTAAAGGACCTGCTCGGGCGAGCATATATTCAAGATCACCGCGCGCTAATGGCTACGGTAATTGAAAGAATTGCATCCGCCGCGAAGCGGATTGTATGAAGCCGCCGTAAGTTTATCGACGGGGTTTGAGGTACGAAAAAACGATGCACCTTCCGGACAGCTTATGCATATAGAATGCGCCAGATAGATAGTAGCTCTCGAGACTGCAGTATGTCGTCACAATGCATAGCTGCGTTCGAGGATCATAATCTCAAGATCGACATGTCGCCATTCCTATGTAGGTGGCGGGCGTCCGTGGCTAGCCGGATCGATGAATTTGCCGAACTAAAGCGGCACTTGACGAGGCGGATGCGGACATCGCTATGGTCAATAAACGGTTTGATCGAGTCACAATGTCACAGCCCTAGAATTGCTTGACATTAGTTGCATTAAGGCATTCATGTCATCATGTTAATTTCCATGAAAATTGAAATGGGGATTGTTGAAACCCTAGCACCAATTGAATTCTAATAGGTTCAAATAAAATCATTTTCAATAATCCCAAAATGCCCTGTGAAAATGTTCATGATAAATGGATAAAGGTGAAAGCCTCTTCCAAAAATGATGAACATATCCTATAGGTCATTCCTGGATTTTTGAATTAAATCTTACCCTATTTGAATTTGGGCATTTGAACACTATAAATAATTTAAATGCTCAAATAATGTTGGAAGTATTTAGGCCATAGAAATAATTCATAAAGTGCCTGTGAATATTTTCAGGATTTATAAAATTGATTTGGTTTTTAAACTGGATCAAAACAAACTGCATAATAGAAAAAGTAATGGGAAAGAGAGAGAGTGCTCACCGACTTACTCCGGCGCCACTTGGCCTGAAGATCAGGCGGCTTGGCTGGCCCACCAGCCCAGCCCACCACCGCCACCCTCCCTCGCTGCCTTTCCTCCTCGCCAAGAGGTGGGGCGGTCGACGCAAAGGCCGGCCGAGGCGCCACCTCCACCCCGCTCGCCGCCCGACGCCTGGACGCCTCCCCGACAGCCACGCTACCTGCCTCTCTCACTCTCTCCCGACCCTTCCCTTCCTCTCGCTTTCTCTCCTCACGCAACCGAAGGCCACTGTCGCTGCCATTGCTGCCGCAGCCACCGCCTTGCCTTGCCTCGCTGGCGGCCCAAGAGCTCCGCCTGTCAGCCTGACCTCTCCGCTGACCCACGCGACCCCAAACGCCTCGAACGCCGACTCCGCCTTTTCAACTCGGCACCCGAGCCGCCCGGCCGATTCGGCGCCGCCAGACCTCCCGAGCTCGCTGATTCCTCCGACTTCGCTGTGAGCTCCCGTAAAACCCCTTCTTTTCCTCGCTTATGAAGCTCTAGGCCATAGCCCTGCTGCAGCCGACAGCCTCGCCGCCCATGGCGCCACCAGTCGCAGCCCCTCGCCGATCGCTGGGTTGAGCGCACAACGTGCTCAGAGCCTTCCAGAGCACGAGCACCCTTCGCCTCCTCTCGTGGCACCGCAGCCCTCAGAGCCACCGAACTCCGAGCTCCGGCCGCTAAGCCGCCACAAGGCCGATCCCGCCGCCTGAGCTCCAACCACCCCACCAAGAACTTCAAGGCCCCAGCCTCTCAGAGGTACCTCCCCGCCTTTTGGTGGCCGGAATGGCTATTTGCACTTGCGCCATTGCTGGGTTCGCCGGCTAAACGCCGCGCCACGATCACGACCGACCGTGGGCTGACCACCGCCTGTTTGACCTCCCTCTCCTCATCGACATGCGGCCCCCGCCTGCCAACTGTTAGGTTAGTGTTAATTAGGTTAGGTTAGTTAGTTAGACGCTGACCAAGGGTCCCAGCCACAAGTTTGACCTGGACAGCGCTCCAGTTGATCACGACGACACACCGACGTCAGCCGACGCAGTAATCTCCTTTATAGATTTAATTTAATTCAGTAAATTTCGTAAAATACCCTAAACTTTAATAAATCATATAAATTCAACCGTAACTCGATGGAAATAATTTATATATGAAAATGATCAGAAAAATATGAAGAATCTGTTTATGCCATGATCATGCATGTTTGAACAAGTTAACATCACTGAATAGGGTGAATCATGATTAGGTAATTTAGGAATAGTATTTTGAGTTGGAATTCAACCTTGTTTGAATTCCACTCCAACTAACTTGGATTATTATTGCATTAGGTGAATTCAGTACCTTAACATGATCATGCATCATATATGTGCATTGCATTGATTGTGCTCTCTTGTTTGCCGCAGTAATTGTCCCTCTCGATAGACGATGTACCGATTTATGGGTTCGATGACACCGATGAAGAACTATATTATCTTCGAAGTGCTGTGCAAGCAAAACCCCTTGTTCATTCCGATATAATCCCACTCTCTCGCCTCCTGCTCTATTTTATTGCATTAGGACAACAACGATTCAATCATATTTGCCATGTAGCTGAACCCTTGATCCTTTGCATGACTCTGTCATTCCACAAGAATTAGATGAAACCCACTAGCATGAGTAGGAGTTGTTTGAGCCCATGTTGTGCCTACTCATTTATGCTTGTTGTCATGCCTGCATCGCTTAGAGTTGAGTCGGTCTGATTCATCGGGAATGAATTGAGTTGTTATGAACATGTCCTATTGTGTGTGAGCTATGTGTGAACACGATTTGGTAAAGGTGAAGGTGAGAGGCCATGTAGGAGTACATGGTGGGTTGTCTCATTGCAGCCGCCCTCAGAACTGAGTTCTGTGTTTGTGATCCATGAACTAGCTACTACCACGCATTGGGTTCAAACCAATGGACCTCTCGGCTTCTTTGACCACCCTTGTCCTCATCCGAGTTGCAAGTAGTTTCGTGTTTGTAGTATGTCAATGCACGCAACGCTGACCTTAGGGGTGGGTTGTGTTGGTAGGCACTGGGGTCTGTGTACCGAAAGCCTGCTTATATCTCGAACCCCGCACACATCGCTCGGGCTGTATGGGAAACCTCGCCGACTCCTCATGGATGGAACCCGAATAGGCGATAAACCCGGACTAGGGACTTGAGTGTTTAGGTAGGCCGTGGCCGACACCCACGCTTGGGCTTCCGCTGAAGGTTGCCGAGTACATGTCGTAAACGCGGTAAGTGGTGAGAGCGCAGGTGAAGAAGTACACCCTCGCAGGTTTAATATGATCTATTCAATAGCCGTGTCCACGAGAAGGACTTCCGGTTGCCTATATCAGTTCATAGACAAGTGAAAGTGGATACTCTAAAATGCGCAAGATAAGCGTGAGTGCTATGGATGGCGCTCGAGAGGAAGACGGGAGCGGTCCATAGTGGTGTATTGATATGGTGAATATGTGGACTCGTAGCGCCACCTCAAAAGAGTTACTTGCAATGTAGTTCGTGATAGCCACCGAGTCAAAGCTGGTTTGCTGCGCCAAACTCCACCACCCCTTTTGATAATGATGCATATGTAGTTAGATCTGATGTAAGTCTTGCTGAGTACAATTGTACTCACGCTTGCTTATTTTATGTTTTGCGAGAGACGCTGGCCTCGCTTAGTAGTTCCACGTGACTTCGACGCTTAGCTTGTTACCTCACCACGATCTTGTGCCTCGCAGGATCTCGTAGATAGTCGCCCTCAGCCTTTTTCATTTATAGTTGTCTCGATTTGACATGTTTAGCTTCCGCTTGTGCTTTGACTTGTATGTTTCGAAAAGTTGGGTCATGAGACCCATGTTTGTAATATCTCGCCTTCGAGCCTAATGTTTTATATCCGAGTCGAGAGTTATGTTGTGATGCCACGTCAGATTTACACATATTGAGCATATTGTGTGCATGTTTGAAATGCTTGGTATGTGTGGGATCCGACAAACTAGTTGTTTATCCTTGGCAGCCTCTCATATGGGGAAATGTAGTCTCGTGCTTCCGAGCGATAGTAGTCCGCCATGCCCGGTTCACCGGAGTCCCGCTAGCCCAAAGACTACCGCTTGGACACTTGATCTGGCGGGCATGTGTTTCACTTCGCCTTATGTCCGTCCTTCGGGAAATGTCACGCGTGATACTTGAGTCCTGCTTAGCTCGCTACAGCCCGGATACCGGAGTCCTCATAGCCCAAAGGTACAGCCCAAGTTCATACGCTGATGACCGATATGCTCGATGTGATTCATGTATGCCTCGTCCCCATGGGTTAGTGCCGCTTGGGTTCACGATCAGCCATGTCGGCCCGGTTCTTTGTCATATGGATGCTAGCGACACTATCATATACGGAGCCAAAAGACGCAAACGGTCCCGGCCATGGTAAGGCGACACCTGGGAATACCGTGCGTGAGGCCGCAAAGTGATATGACGTGTTACATGCTAGATCGGTGTGACTTAGGATCGGGTCCCGATAGCGCTGGTATCGTAGCCTCGATCGTCAGAGGATTACCAAGCCAAACTGGTCAAGTTGTGTCTAGAAATGCTTTAGTTATGTAAGGGAATTGATTGTGAAGGAACGAAGGCTCTTTTACTCCTTATACCTCATGGCCTTCTCGATCTGAGTCATCCTCTTCTCTTCTACGGGTTAAGAACTAGGCTTCTCATCTATCCATTAGGATGACGTACTACTAATCCATAGACCTTTAAGATTGTTGGTTTTAATCCCCAGCTCAGTTCTTACTACTCCCGTATGATAACCGTTGATCTCGGAATCTTGTTATGATATTGTTGAGTGGTTATGCCACCATTTCGCAGGATGTCTCAAATCATTTTGAGCATTTACAGCCGTTATGTCTGTCCGAGTCATCCTGTGTCTCTAAATAGTCCGATGCATTTGCAAATCCTTTCTTCTCGCTCCTCGATGACCTTTGGTCGTAATAAGCACACTAATCGGTGAGTTGAGGTATTTTGTTACCTCGACATATATGTTGGAACTACTATTATGACCTTAGGTGTTTAGGAAGTCACCTAGCAATTTAGCTATGCTTTTGTATCCCCAGTGTGATGATTCTGGCCATCATTTTCGAAAGCATCCCGTGATGCCATTTAGTAGCAGGTATTCTACTCCTGGGTTTCTGAACCCGAGATTCAACCTACTTCATGTTGCTAGTATTTGCTAGTGCCTTTAGGATATTAGTAACCTCGCGATAGTCCTCAAGGTCCGTGATATTTCCTTCTTCCAAATACTACGAACCGCTTATGGCAGAGGTTCTTTTGAGCCAAAAGATCACAATAAGAGTGCTCTTGAGGAGTTCTCCATTCATAATTGTGAATCTGCCAATCCTACCTTTCTCGCATGGGTTATCCGAAGAAATGTTGAGCTTGCTCGACGACTAATCTGCAGCATCCACAACTCAGAAAATTATATGTTCCTTGAGTTGTTCTCTTAGCTGCCTTCTCGACCTTCATCTATCAATTGATAGCCAAGGGTATGTGTGCATTTGTGTTCATCAATGCATTTTATCCTTGTGGTCCGTCCAGCCATTCTATTCGAATGACTAGGAGAAACAAACTCCAAAGACTTCATCCATCTCTAGGATTGGGTCAAAGTAGTTGTATTCCGCAGATCAAATGCCAATTCAGCTTTTGATTATGTTCTATCCTCAAGTATTGCCATCTTATGTCAAGAGTGTCATGGAATTGCACAACCTCCTAGGAATTCTTGATGCAAGGATACTTCTCACCATCATTGTTCATCTCTCGGTTCCTGTTGATGCAACCGAATGCCGCAAGTGAATTGTGATGTGAAATCAATACTCCGAGCAACTTGTTGCTTGGTAGTGAATGGACAATATTTTATTCTTAGCGTGTTGGTTATCAAACCATCATCCTAAGATTGATCGTGCTACCTAGTCCTTAGTTCTGGTGCACCCTTCGATCTATGAGTTAGGATTCTGTCAAGTCCTCACTCATTTGATAATATCGTTTTGCCCTCAAAAGCAAGATTGCTCTCGAGCTTAGTAACATACAGTGGTTCGTGACTTTCCAAATATCTTCTTGGAAGTGTTACCGGTTGTTCCCTGATCCGTTATGTTAAGCTCGTGATCAAGTTGGTTTCTTGTGAACCACCCTTCTCCAAGAATCTGTGTTGGATACCCCGAGCTAGTCGGTTAAGCTAGCCAACAACTTGGAGAGTTGGAAGATAAAAGCTTGCCTAACCTAGTTCGATCCAATGGGATATTCTTGTGTAGTGTGTGTCAAGAAAGATGATATCTTCATCGATTGGTCCTCGTGATCGCTTGTTGGACCTATTGTCCTATCAATCCTTTGATTTGAGTGTGGGCAATCATCAAGTCAAATCGAACCAACGATATTCGTGATGTTGTCTTACCCGTGGTTAATCCCTCGAGCATACCCATTACATCTTTGGTCCGACCAATGCTAACACCGTGATCACATGATGGTGGAAGTCCAAAGGATATGGAAATTCGGCGAGTTGTCGCTGAGCCCATCAAGAGCATTTTGTCCCCCCATGAGTCATGTTGAGCATCAACCTAGTATTGAAACTTGTGTAAGCAATGCCTTCGTGATCCGCTCATGAAGCCTATGCTTGATGGAAGTAGTGACTTCTCTAATTCATGCGCATCTGTGTAAGTTGCCGCCATGAATTTGAGAAAGGTTGTTTTGTTTCCTCCGAATCATCCCAAGTCAGCCATGCACGCATGGAAGTATTCTATGGCATGATGGACTGATCATCTTCATCTCATATGAATTCCATAGCACACCAAGCCACCGATTGATTTGTTCAAGGAGAAGAAGTTCTTCCTAAGAGCTAATCCGACTTATGTAAGGACTTCGTTATCCGCAATGATGGTTCCCAACCTGAACTCGGTAGTGTTTATTATAAGACTCACTGTGTGGTCATGCTTGTTCAGGACAACGTGTCCACGGGTTTGTAGCGTAACCAGCTCATGTTTTGGAACTTGCTATCGTAGTTCATATCCCGAGAATCTCGCAACGCCATCTCGTCAATTGTGTTGTAACCCTTCCTTTCGCATGTGATGAGTCTGAAATATCCTAACACCAACCAGATCTGAATCTCAAAGGATATGATGGTTGGAACTTTCTAACAGCTTGCATTTCGCTCCAAGCTTGCACCATCCCTGTGCTATCTCGCTATAGACCTGCCTTCTCAGCAATCCTTGTCCAGGTTTATCTTTAAAAGTGGACTTACCATGGGTCCCCCCACCTTCGATGATAAGCAAATCATCCATTGCGTTGTCTTCAACAAGGTAGTCCACATCATCCATTCTAGTCCGGTATACCATTCCTTTGCACTCCACCAAATGATCGCCAGATTGCCTTTTGGCTGGCATAAGGAGTTCCAATGATCTATGGATCAAAAGTAATTTTTTGCCACTTAAGGGAATAGTTCTTGCGCCACCTTTCTCGAGGTGTCCTGTTACGGATCATGGTAAATATTTCCTCGCCACCTTGACACCATCCACCATCTCCTAGGCGTGGAATTGTTGACCACTAATCCAACCTCGTTGTTGTTCTTCCATTCCTCTCGATGCATTTTATGTCTCAACTCAAGATGTGTCACCGCCTCAGTCCGTGAGTCGATCATGTTTGCTTAATCTTCGTGAAGATCGAATCATGTAGGGTTTCCTTCTTTCTCGTTGTCGTGGGTGAAGATCTCAAGACGCCAAGACCAAGAAGATGGAGTGAACCAACATCTTTGAGAAGGCAATGGATCATGAAGATTGTGATAGTTTGTGACCTCCCTTTTCCTCTTACTCACGCCTTGAATCTCGGGCTAGATTCTTGTTTAGTGGGGTGAGTTGTCACAGCCCTAGAATTGCTTTGACATTAGTTGCATTAAGGCATTCATGTCATCATGTTAATTTCCATGAAAATTGAAATGGGGATTGTTGAAACCCTAGCACCAATTGAATTCTAATAGGTTCAAATAAATCATTTTCAATAATCCCAAAATGCCCTGTGAAAATGTTCATGATAAATGGATAAAGGTGAAAGCCTCTTCCAAAAATGATGAACATATCCTATAGGTCATTCCTGGATTTTTGAATTAAATCTTACCCTATTTGAATTTGGGCATTTGAACACTATAAATAATTTAAATGCTCAAATAATGTTGGAAGTATTTAGGCCATAGAAATAATTCATAAAGTGCCCGTGAATATTTTCAGGATTTATAAAATTGATTTGGTTTTTAAAACTGGATCAAAACAAACTGCATAATAGAAAAACAGAAATGGGAAAGAGAGAGAGTGCTCACCTGACTTACCTGGCGCCACTTGGCCCAAGATCAGTGGTTGGCTGGCCCAAACGGCCAGCCCAGCCCACCACCGCCACCCTCCTCGTTGCCTTCCTCCTCGGCCAAGAGGCGGGGGGGCGGTCGACGCGCTGCATGGCCGAGGCGCCGCCACCTCCACCTCTGCTCGCCGCCTCGACGCCTCGACGCCTCCCGACAGCCACGCTACTGCTCGGCTCTCACTCTCTCCCGACTTTCCCTTCTCTCGCTTCTCTCCTCACGCAACCGAAGCGCCACTGCTGCCGCTGCCATGCTGCCGCAGCCACCGCCTTCCTTGCTCTCGGGCGTGGCTCCAAGAGCTCCGCTCGCCGCCTGACCTCTCTCACACCCACGCGACCCCAAACGCCTCGAACGCCGACTCGCCTCGCCTTCAACTCGGCACCCGAGCAGCCCGTCGATTCGCCCGCCAGACTCTCCCCGAGCTCGCTGATTCCTCCGACCCCGCCGTGAGCTCCGCAAAACCCTTTTTTCCTCGCTTATGAAGCTCTAGGCCATAGCCCCGTCAGAGCCGACAGCCTCGCCGCCGCCATGGCGCCGCCATGCCGGTGCCCCGCCGATCAAGTCTGGAGCGTGGCTCAACGTGTTCAGAGCCTTCCAGAGCACGAGCACCCTTCGCCTCCCCTCTCAGGCACTGCAGCCTCAGAGCCACCGAACCCGAGCTCCGGCGTCGCTAAGCTCGCCACAAGGCCGATCCCGCCGCCCCGAGCTCCAACCACCCCACCAAGAACTTCAAGCCATTCCCCTCCTCAGAGGTACCTCCCCGCCTTTTGGTGGCCGGAATGGCTATTTGCACTTGCGCCGCTGCCGGGTTCGGCTGGCGGCTAAACGCCGGCGCCTCACGATCACTGACCGGCGTGGTTGACCACCGCCTGGTTTGACCTCCTCTCTCATCGACATGCGGGCCCCGCCTGCTAACTGTTAGGTTAGTGTTAATTAGGTTAGGTTAGTTAGTTAGACGCCGACAAGGTCCCAGCGCCAGTTTGACCTGACAGCGCACCCAGCTGATGGCCGACGCCACACTGACGTCAGCCGACGCAGTAATCTCCTTTATAGATTTAATTTAATTCAGAAATTTCAAAATACCCTAAACTTTAATAAATCATATAAATTCAACCGTAACTCGATGGAAATAATTTATATATGAAAATGATCAGAAAAATATGAAGAATCTGTTTATGCCATGATCATGCATGTTTGAACAAGTTAACATCACTGAATAGGGTGAATCATGATTAGGTAATTTAGAAATAGTATTTTGAGTTGAATTCAACCTTGTTTGAATTCCACCCAACTAACTTGGATTATTATTGCATTAGGTGAATTCAGTACCTTAACATGATCATGCATCATATATGTGCATTGCATTGATTGTGCTCTCTTGTTTGCCGGTAATTGTCCCTCTCGATAGACGATGTACCGATGATGGGTTCGATGACACCGATGAAGAACTATATTATCTTCAAGTGCTGTGCAAGCAAAACCCCTTGTTCATTCCGACATAATCCCACTCTCTCGCCTCCTGCTCTATTTTATTGCATTAGGACAACAACGATTCAATGTTACTTGCTGCATGTAGCTGAACCCCTTGATCCTTTGTATGACTCGTCATTCCACAAGAATTAGATGAAACCCACTAGCATGAGTAGGAGTTGTTTGAGCCCATGTTGTGCCTACTCATTTATGCTTGTTGTCATGCCTGCCACGCTTAGAGTTGAGTCGGTCCGATTCATCGGGAATGAATTGGAGTTGTTATGAACATGTCCTATTGTGTGTGAGCTAAGTGTGTGAACACGATTTGGTAAAGGTAGCGTGAGAGGCCATGTAGGAGTACATGGTGGGTTGTCTCATTGCAGCCGCCCTCAGAACTGAGTTCTGTGTTTGTGATCCATGAACTAGCTACTACCACGCATTGGGCCCAAACCAATGGACCTTCTCGCTTCTTGACCACCCTTGTCCTCATCCGGAGTTGCAAGTAGTTTCGTGTTTGTAGTATGTGGGGCCGCACGCAACGCTGACCTTAGGGGTGGGTTGTGTTATGGTAGGCACCGTGGGTTCGGTACCGAAAAGCCTGCTTGGTATCTCGGGAACCCTGCACACATCGCTCGGGCTGTATGGGAAACCTCGCCGACTCTCATGGATGGAACCCAATAGGCGATAAACCTGGACTAGGGACTTGAGTGTTTAGGTAGGCCGTGGCCGACACCCACGCTGGGCTTCCGCTGAAGGTTGCCGAGTACATGTCGGTAAACGGCGGTAAGTGGTGAGAGCGTAGTGAAGAAGTACACCGCAGGTTTAATATGATCTATTCAATAGCCGTGTCCACGGAGAAGGACTTCGGGTTGCCTATATCAGTTCATAGACAAGTGAAAGTGGATACTCTAAAATGCGCAAGATAAGCGTGAGTGCTATGGATGGCGCTCTCAGAGGAAGACGGAGCGGTCCATAGTGGTGTATTGATATGGTGAATATGTGGACTCGTAGCGCCACCTCAAAAGAGTTACTTGCAAAGAGTTCAGATAGCCACCGAGTCAAAGCTGGCTTGCTGCAAATCAAACTCCACCACCCCTTTTGATAATGATGCATATGTAGTTAGATCTGATAAGTCTTGCTGAGTACAATTGTACTCACGCTTGCTTATTTTATGTTTTGGTAGAGACGCCGCCTCGCTTAGTAGTTCCACGTGGACTTCGACGCTTAGCTTGTTACCTCAGCCACGATCTTGTGCCTCGGCAGATCTGGTAGATAGTCGCCTCACCTTTTTCATTTATAGTTGTCTGTATCTGCATATGTTTAGCTTCCGCTTGTGCTTTGACTTGTATGTTTCGAAAAGGGTCATGAGACCCATGTTTGTAATATCTCGCTTCTTCGAGCCTAATGTTTTATATCTGAGTCGAGAGTTATGTTGTGATGCCACGTCAGATTTACACATATTGAGCATATTGTGTGCATGTTTGAAATGCTTGGTATGTGGGGATCCACAAACTAGTTGTTTATCCTTGGCAGCCTCTCATATGGGGAAATGTAGTCTCGTGCTTCGAGCGATAGTAGTCCGCTACAGCCCGGTTCACCGGAGTCCTCGCTAGCCCAAAGACTACTGCTTGGACACTTGATCGGCCGGCATGTGTTTCACTGCTTATGTCCGTCTCTTCGGGAAATGTCACGCTGTGATACTTGAGTCCTGCTTAGCCTGCTACAGCCCGATACCGGAGTCCTCATAGCCCAAGGCTACAGCCCAAGTTCATACGCTGATGACCGACATGCTCGATGTGATTCATGTATGCCTGTCCCCATGGGTTAGTGCCGCTGGTTCACGACTAGCCATGTCGGCCCGGTTCTTTGTCATATGGATGCTAGCGACACTATCATATACGTGAGCCAAAAGACGCAAACGGTCCCGGGCCATGGTAAGGCGACACCTGTGGGAATACCGCGTGAGGCCGCAAAGTGATATGACGTGTTACATGCTAGATCGGTGTGACTTAGGATCGGGTCCCGGCACACAAGGTATGCGATTCATGCGACACCTGGTAAGGGAGCTTGACGCCCATGCTTACAACATGTATGCTTAATGCAGATGGTGCCGCTGCTATGGAGAGCCTTCATGAGCTCGCCCGAGCCAAGGAGCAAGCTGAAAAGTGATGCGGGTTTTTAAAGGCGGCCAGAGAGCTAAAAGCCTAACAGGCTGCTCATCGCCAAAGAAGAAAGAGATGGCCGATATGGCCGTGAAATTGAAAATGCTATCGACCGCTGCGAGCTTCTTTGAAAAGAAGATCGAGCGAAACAAGAGGATCTGAAAAGGCCACCACCGAGGCTAAGGATACTGCTTCCGATGAGAGCTATGAAGGAGGAGCTACGCCAGTCGAAGATATTGCGGCTGGAAAGCCCTTTCTGCCGCGGAGGAAATTCACGGATCCTAAGTACGTTCAATTGGATAGGCTGTGGGGTGCAGAGGATGCTTATCTGGACTTGGCGGTGAGTGCCGCAGACGCGGACGAACACTTCCGAGGTCAAAAGGATCACGGAATGGAAGAGCTTTTTTGGTCGCAGTTCCATAGTCCGGAGCGTCCACTTTCGTTAGCCGATCGTTTGGCCGAATGGGCGGAGCTGAATAGGTTGTCCGGACTTGCCATGAAGGCTGTCGTGACTCATTTAGGTTAAAAGCCCCAAGTCAAGAGTTATTTTGGCTTGATGCAACAGCTCTTTGGTGCGGTGCCGCATATCGATGCAATGAAGCAATAACATGCATAGAGGGAGCGCTGATGGCTCTTGCCCATGTCAAGACATACCGGGCGGAGATGAAGGCCACCGACATTGCATCCCAAGATTCTGGACAGAAGTTTAGTACCGCCGAGCACTATTTTGAGGAAGTCCAGCAGGCGCTGCTTAATAGAGACGCAGTGCTCAAGGATATTATGTTTAAATGACATGTATGATTTGTGAAAACAATCTTTAATATAAGAGATTTTATACTTGTGCGTCATATTAAAACGCCTCCTGCGGCGGCCGCTGATGTATATGTATATAACCCGAAAGATGGCAGTTCGGCCAAATTTCACGCACATAGTGCGGGGTGTTTGCAAAAAGGCGATTTTCACACTTAATACAACGCCTTGGTCCTGTGAAGGAGGTGATAGCGTAGCAAACTAGGCAAACCGAACTATAATGCTTTATCACTTTCACTTAGCCATAGGAGTTCGATGGTGGGGCTACTATATAGCCCCTAGGGGCACCGCGCCTCCCCGAATTCGGGCGCCAGATGTGCCTGACCGGAAACGGCCCTTCGTCAATGCGGAGGAATTCTAAACATTCCACTGGGTCATCGAAAGTGGTTGACCAGTCTCACGCTATATCATGACAAATAGTTTTAGCTTTCCATCGAGGTGCTCAACCCAGCTCAACCGGATACTTCCGAATAGTCCTAATGATCGAAGGTGATTGGTTTTGACAACCATCGCTGGGACTCTCATGGATAGACCATGCGGCACGCTTTTCTATGGGCGCCGCTTTGTTTTTCCCTTTGTCACTTGAAGTGAGTTCACTGCTTTGACTTTTTGTGGAAATTCTTTTGTTTTCCTGGGCTCGCTTGTGGTGCTCTGGCCATCATCCTCACTTGGTGTGTCGAGCCCCTTGTGTTCGGGCGTTGAGTCTCGCGGATCGCTTGAAGACCCAACAATCTCGTGGGTATGGTTTGCGTGCTTCCTGAGTACTGTGGATTTGACATATTTTGTCCAAGATTTTTTAAGTTGATAGCTCATCACTATTGTCCTTAAGGGCAGTTTTTATTGTTCTGTCGAGCTTTTGAATCCGGGCGTTGATCGCCGCTTTTTGGACCGCTCCTTAATCCGCGCTGGTCCTGCTGCGCGTGGTTTCCCATTCCATCCCTGACTTTGATGTACTTGGGTCACCGGTAACGCATCTTGCTAGCCAGCCTATCCTCTCCCGCCGCAAAAGCGGGTCATGAGGCTTGTTAGTGCGGCCATTGTTCTGGCTTTTCCTCGGCCAAGGTGTTCCGGCGAGCCATTCATCTCGGACGCTGTGTTTAAAAGCTGCTAAGGCTTCGTAGAAGACCGACCCAAAATCGGGTCAAATCTCGTGGTTCCGTATTCATCCCAAGATCATGCCGGTACTCACAAGACATCGATAAAGTAATCAAAGTTCAATCACACCTGAATATTATTACACGATTCTCATATAGAGTCTTTATTACAAGGGAATAAATTCGCTCAAGGCCAACTCATGAGAAATAAACTACTAATGCCGCTGAAGCGTCAAGTAAAGCGAGTCCATCCGACTCAAAGGGCACGCCAAGCGCCGGAGCGTAGCCTCACTCCCGATCGAATATACCGCAACATAAGACGCTGTAGCCATGTAGGTCAGCTTTTGGAATAAGTCTGCAAGTCATGAAGAATAACAATAATAAACTTACTATCACTATATGCATTTTGGCTGGGGCTCTAAGTTTCATCATTTTGCGAAAAGCAAATTTTTCCCTACTACAAGTGGACTTGCTTGCAAAATTACTACAATTGTTGGTAGTTATTGAGATGGTTCCGCCAACCAATATCTCATTCCCAAATTATTAAGTCATAAACCCTCAAATTAATTCATTAGTTTTAGTGTTGAGATATCCGAATACTTCCAAGTTCCAGAGGCTCAATTTGTCCGAATCGGGACACGGCTAATCGATTAGATCTTTAAACTCAGAGAGGTTTGCGACTTTCCCGCAAGAATCATTCCTCCTTTAAAGTCTTCGCACTTCATGGTGTTTGAAGACGGACTAATGAAACAGGGTCTTCCAAAGAGTTCTTCCGCTACCGCCGTACCCATCCAATCCTACGCTCTTCTACATCTCGTAGTACCGCCCAGCCAGCCACTACTACTTAGGGTCAACCCAGCCAGAGCCCATAATGGCTTGCGGCTGCACAGGTAAGCTTCCGTCATGGGGCATCCATCCTTCTTCGTGGTGGCTGGGTGAAGCTTTCCGCAAGATGTCATGGCACTTCTCCATGCATCCCGCCAACCACTGGTTCTCCAGGTGCCCACAACCGCCTCCACCCAAAGAGTGATTTTCAAGTCCATCTTGATCATTGTAGTTCATGGGTTGTCATCATCATTGACTCTCACATCTTGCTTATGAATTTCACTCAACCCAAAACCCGCTTCACGAGCATAGCAAAGTAAACTACTTCGGCCCCGGTCATGGTAACAAGGATTGGTTCATCCTACCACATGATACTACTCAAGATTAATAACTTCAAAATTTCAACTACTGCATGCATGGTGGGTGGTGACAATTTAATGCACAAAAACATAGGTATAGAAATAACATGATCAAAACTTGCCTTGTTGATGATCCTCGTGAGCTAAAGACTCAGAGTAGCAAGCTTCAGACCTAAACTCTACCGAGACAAACAATAAACACAATAAGCATAAAGCATAGGATCACATAACACAATAGCATAACAAAAGCAACATAACACACCAACAAAGCAAAATCCAAAGGAAAAACTCAAAGAAAACCAACTCAAGTCTTTCCTACTTCAAACAACAACTAGAAGTAGTTTTATATAATAAAATTTTCTCAACATAACCAAATCATGGTTTTAGGTTAACTTAACAGAAAAGATTTCATTAATCAACTAGGAGCAAAAAGAATTAATTTAAAAGCTATTATAAAACTCCTATTAGGCCTAATTCAATTTCTATTAAGAAAATAAAATAAAACTTTTATTAATTATAAATAAAAGTTCATCCTATAAAGTGATGAAACTAACCTAGAATAATCAATCACATGTTAAAAATAATTTATTTACTAATTAAATTAATAGGAAAACAGTAGCTAGTTAATTAATTAGATTAATAAGATTCTGCTTAAAACTATTTTTTTATTAATCCTAAAATACTCAAATTAATTCCTATGGTTTGGCAATGTCAAAATAAAGTTGGGACAAAAGAATCATCCAAAATAATTTTTCTAACTCAAGTTATAGCAGATTTACTATTCTGACTAAAACTAAATTAAAGCAATTTTAATTAATTTTAACATAGCTAAATATATATTCTACGTAAACTACATAAAATTTGCAAACCAACAAAAAAAATCACCTAAAATATTAAACAGAATAAAAGATATGAATTTTTCAAAACAGAAACTATTCTGTTAAAACAGAAAAACAAAAATAAACTAAAAAGGCCTAATGGGCCTAAACGGTGCACTTGGCGTAATATAACCTAAACGGGCCTAATGGTTTAAACTAAAACGGGCCGGCTCAAAAAGAAAAACCCTAACTAAATAAACCGGACGAACCGGGCCGGTTCATTTATAAACGCAGCATTCTTCGGGTTCAATCTCCACGCCTGCACAGGCGATCGGACGGGGAGGGCTTCCGTGACTTACATCATGCCATCGGCGGCGGCGGCGGCGGCGGCGAGAGTGCGGCGAGGGCTCCAAGGCCGGGAGGTCGGGGAGTAGCCGGGCGGTGCGGGGAGCTCGGGAGGGTTTGGTGGAGTCGATGGGGTCGGGGTGGCTAGGGCGGCGACGGCGATTAGTATGGCGGGCGGCGAGAGCTGGGCCCGTGAGCTCGAGCGAGAGGAGGGAGGGTCCGCGAGGGCTAGGAATGGGTGCGGAGGCCCGGCTTAATAGGCTGGGGCCTCGCCTCGCTCGGGGCGATCGAGGAGATCGGGATCCCGGATCCTCGATCCGGCGATCATGGGCGGCGACGGCGTGGCGGGGGGCAGGGGTTGACGAAGGGGCGGGTCCCGCTGCGAGAGAGAGAGAGGGGGTGGAGTGAGCGGGCAGCCGATGCGGAGGGAGTTCGCGCTGGGTGAAGGGTCGGTCGCCGGGCTGCCTCGGCTGGTTAGATGGGTCACTGGCTGCGCCTCGGCGCTGGGGTTTTCACGCGGCTGGGCTGGGGGTTTCAGTGGCGCTGGGTGGGTTTTTTTTTTTGAATTTATTTTTAAATAAAACAAAACAGAGTATAACTTTTAAAATATAAATATTTTATATAGGTATATATATACCAAAATGATCAGGGAATATTCCTTTCATTTGAACATTTTTCCAAAGGCAAAATCCAAACTTTATAAAATCCATTTTTTTCAAATTCAAATAAAATTCAGATTTGAATCCAAAACTTTTGGCAATGTTTTCCTCTCGATATTTTTGGAGTGTCATGTTTACTCCTCTCATACTTTTGATCAAGTATTTATCAGCTTAGTTTTTGAAATGTTTCCACTTGCCAAAGTTTGAATTCAAATTCAAAACTCAAAATTCTCTCAAACTTCAAATGGCATTCAAATTCAAACAGATGCATAGGATGCTTAGTTATAATTGTAAAACATTCCAAATAGGAAATTTGGGATGTTACACTTCAAGCCCGGACAATGATCATTTGGTTCTTTTGGTGAGGAACCTGTTCTGCATTTTCGAGCTGACTCTCCGGCTGTTGGGTTATGTGACGAGATCGTCTCAAGGTCTCGGAGGCCGGACATAGGTTCCCTGAAAATTGGCTCCAAAAGCATCCTCAAGCTCTTCCCAACTACCAATGGTGTTTTCGGGAGGCTTTTAAGCCAATGCCGGGCTGGCCCTTTGAGCTTGAGGGGTAGGTATTTTATGGCGTGAGATCATCTCCTCCGCCATGTGTATGTGGAGGATATAATCTCAATCCGCACTCCAGGTCTGTCGCTCTGTCAGATGCTCTATGTTTACGGGCTTGAATCCCGCTGGAAATTATGATCCAAGACCTCGCCGGTGAAACATAGAGGGTGTGCGCGCCTCTGCATTTGGGTGTGCCGTGATGTTCGGATATTTGACGGTTGTATTGCTCGCCAGCATTTGTTTCTTGGCCCGTAGATAGATCTAACTGGGCCATCCTTTTGGTGCGAATCCTGCGCGGATCGCGGTCGCTTGTGTGCGCCGCCGCTGCCGCTTCACGCTTGCTATGTGGTCGCTTCATCCGACCCGGTGGCCTCTTTGTTTTTTGATCGGGGGCTCTACGGCCTCCTCATCGAATTCGTGCAGTAGTTTGCGCTTTGGGTAGTTTCTGCTTATGGCGGCCGCCAGATTTGTCTGCAGTGTTGAGTAATTTACTCCATTTTATTCGGAGTGCTTCCGCTGTTCTCGAGCCTCTGCTTGCTTTTTCAAGCTACGCAGTAGCGAGGAGCTCTTGTGGAGGTTCTTCTCGATCCAATGACGGTCCGCGTGAGATCGTCCGGATCGTTGTCCTTGCCGGGACGGGTTGTTTGTCCAAGTTGGCTTGTTCGATGGTTGCTCAATGGCATGTTTGTCGTCGGCCGCTCACCCCGCTCTATGGCTGGGTCTGTGGGCGCTTATCTTTGTCGAGGTGGTTTTGAGCGGCGCCACACCACCGCTTTGAATGCTTCCCGAGGGAATTTTCTTCGCAGCGCCTCGTCGCTCCTCGTTATCGCTTCCCTTAGGTGTGTCCACCATATATATATATATCGTAAGTTGAGGTGGCTATCCAGCGCCCTGCGTGGGCTGGTTCTGGTCGCCTCCGCGCCGCCGCCCATACCGCCGATGTCTTTGGAGTCAAGTCGAGCATGTCGGTTAAATCATCAATAGTGGCTACAAAGTGGGTGGTGGGTGTTGAATTTCTTCGTCGTCTGCATCCCAACCTTCCCGGTGGTAGTCCGCCATGGCTCTCTTGATAAAGAGAGAGACTTTAGTGACTGTCAGATGTCGCCAAAGGGCGAAAAGCTGAAGATGTCCGCGCAGTGAACTCCATGAACGGGCGCCCAATCGGATTCGATTAAGGGGCGCGGAGGGTTCAGAGTCCGTAGAGGAGTCCGGCACCTTGAGTCACGGTGTTTGCAAAGGATAGGATGGAGTTCGCTCAATCACCGAGAGATTGTAGCCCCGAGGCGTGTCCAACCACTCGCCCTCGATCGGGGAGTCGGCTTCGAGCTAAGGGTCGAACGGACTCGTGCGGCTTCCAAGGCACTGCTCGACGGCGTAGCTAGATCGTGCCCATCGAGACAAGGCGGCACGCTTGGTCGTGGCTCAATTTGTCGAAGATCAAGTCTCCGCGGACGCCGGGTCAGATAGTTCAAGCTTTCCAAATCTGACCTGATGGCCAGGGGCGAGCTTGATCTGCTCCAGATGGCCTAGCGAATTGCCCGCAGCAAAGCCGCCAATACAAAGATCTGTCCGGAGAAAAGTCTCACCCCGGATCTGCCGTTGCCGATGATTGAAGGAGCCATCGGGCCTATAGGTGACGGCACGTAAGAACTCTCAATGAAAGCACCAATGTTGGTGTCAAACCGACGGATCTCGGTAGGGGGTCCCAACTCATGCGCCTAGGCGGATGGTAACAGGAGACAAGGGACACGATGTTTTTACCTGTGTTCGGCCCTCTCGATGGAGGTAATACCCTACCCTGCTTGATTAATATTGATGATATGGGTAGTACAAGAGTAGATCTACCACGAGATCGAGAGGCTAAACCCTAGTAGCTAGTCTATGGTATGATTGTTGTCCCTCCTACGGACTAAAAACACTTCGGTTTATATAGACACCGAATAGGGTTAGGGTTACACAGAGTCAAGTTACAATGGTAGGAGATCTACATATCCGATCGCCAAGCTTGCCTTCCACGCCAAGGAAAGTCCCATCCGGACACGGGATGAAGTCTTCAATCTTGTATCTTCATAGTCTAGGAGTCCGCCAACAAAGGATAGTTCGCTATCCCACACCCCTAATCTTAATACCTAGCTCAATCTCGCTACCAAGAAGTCTCTTTACTTGTTCCGTAATGCATCATCCCACAACTAACTCATTAGTCACATTGCTTGCAAGGCTTATTGTGATGTGCATTACCGAGAGGGCCTAGAGATACCTCTCCGACAATCAGAGTGACAAATCCTAATATCGATCTATACCAACTCAACAAACACCATCAGAGACACCTGTAGAGCACCTTTATAATCACCCGCTTATGTTCTCGACGCTTGGTAGAACACAAAGTGTTCCTCCGTATTCAGGAGTTGCATAATCTCACAGTCATAGGAACATGTATAAGTTATGGAGAAAGCAATAGCAGTAAACTAAACGATCAAGTGCTGTTAATGAATCGGTCAAGTCAATCACATCATTCTCCTAATGATGTGATCCCGTTAATCAAATGACAACTCATGTCCATGGCTAGGAAACTTAACCATCTTTGATTAACGAGCTAGTCAAGTAGAGGCATACTAGTGACACTATGTTTGTCTATGTATTCACACATGTATTATGTTTCCGGTTAATAGAATCCTAGCATGAATAATAAACATTTATCATGATATGAGGAAATAAACAATAACTTTATTATTGCCTCTGAGGGCATATTTCCTTCACATACTACATCACAATCATTTTAATGCATTTTGGCACCTAAGATAAATCATTATCCACTCCTAGCTACTTAAGCATGGCATGAGAAACTATGATCTCTAATTTTCATTGCAAACATGTTTGATCATAATATGCTGAATCATGGGTACTAGGTTAAACATATTTACAAAAACAAAAACAAGTTGAGTTTGTACTCGCTTTTCTCTGCCACAGTCACTTCATCAAATATCATCATTATTGCCTTTCACTTGCACGACCGAATGATATGAAAATAATGGTAGTGCAAGAGTGTCGTGGACTAAGCTAGAATCCGCAATATTTTATTCAGAGGAGAAGACAGAATAATATGGGCTCTTTATTAGATCAACCATAATGCATATGAGAGCCACTCAACATTTTCATTGTGGTCTTCCTTGGTATGACTCAATAAAAATAAAAGAATTTCAGAGAAACACACTGAATATTTTTGAGTTTTAGTTTTTCTTGAAGAAAGCAAAATAAAAAGGAAAACAAAACGAGAAAAACTATTTACACCGGAAAGCTCCTAGCAAACAAAAAGAAGAAATGGGAAATCTTTTGGGTTTTTTAATTCTACAAATAAATTAATTAGAAAGAAAAACCTAAAAGAAGCGAGAAATATTTTTGGATTTTCTTAAAGTTGTTCAAACATACAAGAAGAAAGCGAGAAAATAAATCTAGCATGGATAATACATTGAAAAGTATGGACACCGACAACCGGAATGAAATGTGTGAACATGAATATAATGTCAATGGAAATACATACTCCCCCAAGCTTAGGCTTTTGGCCTAGCTTGGTAATCACCACCCGTAGTAGCCATCCGGTCCCATGTAGTAGTTCTATGGTGGCGGCACCTGAGCATCCCAATCCTCGGGCTCTTCCTTCCGCCACCGTTGTTCCGGTAGGCACAATGTCCTCGGCATGACCCTATATCCTCCCCGGCAATAGAATCAAACAAAGTAGGTGCAGTAACGGATAACATCACGGATTTCCACACTAAAACCAAGTTGTACCGAATGTTATGAAAAGAATCAGCGCATCAACAAACCGGTGATGCTCCATTGCTCGGTGATCTAGATAAACTTTGGACAAAGGATAATCATGCTGGTGTATCTGAACATTAAAATGACTCGCTAAACGAGTGGCATAAATACCACCATGAATTTTGCCCTTAGTTCTGTTAAGGTGCAGACGACATGCAATAATAGCCCCTAGGCTAAAGGTGTGATCATTGTGTAGTGCATGGCGTAAAATATGGCACTGAGTGCACCGACCTTCTCCCTAGCGCTAAACACTTCACATGAATAAAGTAAAGTAATGCATGTATGAAACAAAACTAGTGGCGTGAATTTCGACACGCCTCTCACCCCCCACCGTCAAAGTGAGAAGAAAGTCCTCAAACTCGCTGGTCTAGGCTCCCTTTAATTCCCCATCGAGGGGATCAAACATATGTCACAAAACTCAAGTGAGCGGTATCTCGATGGGTCTCAACATATAAATTAAACCGCACTCGTGGAGGATAGTTACTATTAAGAAAATGAAAATTTTGCACAAAGGAATTTGTAAGGAGGTGGTGTTGGTCACACTCAGCTACGAGGAAGTTGATTAGCCCGACATTTGCAACTCTAATTGGGCAAACTCTTGATGGAGCCCGCCTCCTCCATGAAGGCATTATGCGCCATTCGACGGCCGCACTCCGCCATTCTCGAGTGTTGAGGTCATTGTCCGATGACTCCCTAATGACTCCCTTAGCATTCTTCTTGGAGGAAAACTTCCTGAAGATACTCATCTTATTCCTATGAATAAAATTCTGAAAAAATTTAGTCCACAATTTTTTTGTCAATAGAACTTCACAAGACTGATAGCAACTACTCACATGGATTATGGTAAAAAAACTACTCACATGGATGCATAGAGGCTATATTAAGCATTCAAACTACTTAGAACTGTAAGAATTCAACATGCAAGCCCATCTACAACAACACCAAGAGTAGCTAATTATTCAAAATATAAACCACTAGAGCAAAAACTAATTGGAGCAATGGAGGAGTCACATACCAAGTAGCAATTCTCCAAAACAGTTTCGAAAACGAAGCTTCGAGCAAAGAGATCAAAATCCGCGGGTTTGAGAGCAAGAACATGAGAGATAGATAGATAGATAGATAGAGAGAGAGAGAGAGAGAGAGAGAGAGAGAGAGAGCAATGGTGAAGTTTTTCTGGAGGTAGGAGATGACATGAGCTAAAGAGACAAGTGAGGGGACCCACGTGGGGCCCACTACCCACTAGGAACACTCCGGTGTTCTCAGGCACCGGGGTACCCTTTGATATTATTTGTACCAGAAATTCTCAAATATTCAGAAAAAATCGTGTTAAAATTTCAGGGCATTCTGAGCACTTCTATTTTTGGGACATTTTTTATTGCGCGGAAAATCCAGAAAACATGATAAACATGGCATTTTATTTTATTTAACTAAGAAAAATAGAAAACAAAAGGTAGGGACAGTTGTGCTTACTAAATTCATCGACTTCATACCTCTCAAAAAAGATACATTAATAAGGTTGGTCAAGTCTTATTGACAACCACTTTCGGTTAGCATGAAACTGAAGAACTTCTGTAAAAACACTAAGTTACCTCAACCGGGATATGCATGTCTCCAACAATAAGCATGTCATGTTTCTTTTTGGCAGTAGGTAGAGGGAGTTGAAAACTTCCAATAGTAATTGTCAGAGATTTTTCAATAACATTAATACTATTCACTTGAAATTGTTTCTTCAGAAAGTGCACCATATGCTTGTTACCATTTATATGAAAAGTAACTTGCTTTTATAGTAATCAATAACATCCTCGCAGATTCAAAAAGGGTCTTTCAAGGATAATAGACATGTTGTTGTCCTTGAGCATCTCAAGTATAACAAAGTCTATTAAGATACACTACTAGAAAAACCCTACTAATGGCGCACCTAGTATGGCTATTAATGGCGATCTGTGGTGCGCCATTAACAAAGACACCATTAGTATTTTACTAATGGCGCACCACCGGTGCGCTTATTAGTTTCAGAGACTATGGCGCACCGTGGTGCGCCATTAGTATAGGCTGTGGTGCGCCATTAGTATGCCTCCTGGGGCCATGTATACCTGTGTTAGATACTAATGGCGCACCACCTCCGATGCGCCATTAGTAATCAAGATACTAATGGCGCACTACCCGTGATGCGCCATTAGTATGATCGTCATACTAATGGCGCACTGTCATGTGATGCGCCATTAGTATGAATATTAGGTTTTTTATTTTCTGTTTTTGCACAGGTTACAAAATGTATAATTTGACAAAATATAAACATCACACATCAACAACAGATTCATCAAATACAATAGAAGATTAGTCTTTGAATACAATTCATCATATTAGTCTCCTAATACACCATCATCATATTAGTCTCCGAATTGAAAAGACCGAACAAAGATAGAACATTATATTACAAGTCTCAAGACCGCGAGTAGCGAGTTTGTCTTCACATTACAAGTCGATATCGATCATCTAAACTACCATCACATAGAAGAGAGCTGCGGTCATCACGATGAGCATCATCACGATGAAACTCGCCTTCATCCGGTTCCTCCAACGCTTCCTCCTCTCCCGCTAGATAGCGGCGATTCTAGATTCGCCTCGCCCTAGTGGTGTACCTTTGTAACGTCACCGCTGAATCGGTGAACCTGTCTCCCTACACTCCTCCCAGCCATCGAGACTCCGGGAACCTTACCCTTGTACACGTACATACGCCGGCATCGCTATGCACTAGCCAAACGAAACGTTAGTACCAATTCACGCATAATACATAAGCAATATATAAGTATGCAATGAACGATCGAAGAGAAAAGCAAGACATTAATAGCATCGATTACATCTAAGTTGAACGACTCTCAAACCAAAGAGACATACTACAAGTTCATTAAAGTTTAATTACTTACATGAGCCAATCAATGTTTCGTAACCAGACAACTCGACTCAAGGGATCGAGCGTGATGAAGCCGCCGCTCATCGTGGAGTCATGAAAGAACGGGCGTTGTCATCCTGCATTTGTAGCATTGTGTCGATGTCACCGTGGACGGTTGATTTCTGAGGTAGAACTGCCCCGAGGTACGGCGACATCTTGATGGATGATTTCCGCAACTCCGATCGATGCGAAGAATTTTGCTCTGAGGTCCGCTTCCGGATTGCCGACACGCCGCGCCCAATCTTTGAGTTTACTCGCAGCGGTTGATGATGGTCCCGCACGATCGCCACATGTGATGGATGGCGAGTAGGCACCTTCCGACCGCCAGCGGCTGCTTGACGCAATGTAACGCAGATTCGGGAGAACACGTGCTTGCCGTACTTACTTAATAGGCCCGTGAAGGTGCTCTAGATTTGGCGAGCCGGGAGAACATCATCAAGAACCTTGTTGACATTTGTGTAGTCTACGTCGATCGACGGTCCGGTCGAAATACGTGGCCATGGAATATTTGGGGCTTAGGAGGATGAGCGTGCAACGGTGTCACCGCAGAAAACATGGAATGTTAAAAGAAAACGATCGAAATGTAAGAATTCATATGTTACGGGTCGTTGAGGGAGGACTTACCGGAAAGTAAGGCACGAGGAAGTTATCCTTATCTTGGTTTGCCGTAATGACGCCGAGGTAAGAACTCGCGACTTGCCGGGTCCCCAAATGCTGCCCAAGATCTTGGCACGCATGTAGAAGGGTCGACTATCACGATGTCCGGGTCTTGTCGCTAATGATCCGCATTCCATACTCAAGCGAAAATAGCCGAACGAAGGTGTAGTGCAGCGGATGAAGGTTCAACATAGCGTGGATGTCATCAAAACGCAGGACGATCGACGCCTGATGGAGTTATCCACAAAGCCCTTGCCCTCCCGCACCTTGGCCACGAAACCGGTATGCCACATCCTTCTCCCCGAGACGCCGCTTTTCCAAAGAAAGAACACCGTCACATGCGCATCGATAGCACCGGGTTGCAGCATTGAGCATATTTGTCGGTAGCATCGCCTCTACCCGCCACATGCACCCTCCTCGAGATATCCTGCGTGAAGGTGGCCCGCCCCGAGCACGGATCGCATTTCGCCGCCGGCTCGCACTCTTCTTAGTCTTTCTTTTGCCCTTCTTCTTCTCCCGTAATGGGACCGAAGTTTTGCCTACTGCACCGCCTTCTTGAGTGTGTTGGGGCTGATATTTCGCACCTCGCCTATCTCGAGGCTCGTGAAGTTGGCAGCCGAGGCGCCTCCGAGAGCTGAATGCCGACGGCGTCAAGGTAACTTGGCTTCTCGCGGTAACGAAGCCAGACCGCACACGCCTTTTGTTGGGTTTGGTTCTTGAGAAGGAGGCCCCATGAAGTCGCTTATCGCACTCCATGCTCGGCAAAGTACTGATCGACGCTGTTAAATGTATCATAGTCGCCGCCGCCGCTGCTGCTCGATCCTGTGCCATATGCATGTTTGGATCCAGCATAGGGATGTCCGCACCGTTACGGCGGTCTTGCCATGGGGTCGATTTGGCGCCGACACGATCGGGCGGTGTTGTCTTTTGGGGTGGTGTCCCCGCCTCAAACGAATCTGCTCTTCGCCAAAGCAGGGCCAGCTCAGCAAGTTACCGAGGGTCATCACGCTATCATCGCCGCCCCGACGGGTCGATTCGAGGTAACAAGTCGTCGCGAGCTCGGCAGCACCAACCATTGAACTCAAACAAGTTGGGTGGCATCGGGTACCGTGGAACAAGGGGTTGCCCGTTGAACGATTTTGCCTTTATGACATCGAACAACTCGTTGTTCATGAAGCGGAGGAGAGTGCACGGAACGCTCGGCGGCGCCGCGAAAACATGTAGGGCGCCGGATGCCCACCAAAGGCAAGGAGATGAAGTCCTCGCCGAGAGAGGCTTAATTAGTTACCGTGATGATGGCGCTGAGCTCGGCTATCGTAGAGGCACCGCCAACGGCGGGCGGCAGCTGACGGAGGGGCCGCTTGTCGCAGAGGTGCCGCCGGCGCGACACTCTGGGTGCATTAAGCTCCCGTGCCGGGCCGGAGACACCAATGCCGCCCGCCCGAGGCACCAATGGCCCCGCCATCGCATTATGCGAGTTGTTGGCCGTGAAGCTAGGAATCGGGCGGCCTCGCCGGCCTCGCAATCCACGAGACTCAACCCCGAGATCAAGGTAGGCACAAGGGCGGTGATCGCCGCCCCGAGTCGTTGTTCCACTTGCTTTGGACAATCTCCTAATCTGCGCCACTGCGTGTTTTGAGTTCTTGAACCTCTCGCTACCGCTTTTCGAGCTGGTCTTTTTTCTCCTTCCGCACACCGCCGTATAGTATGACCCCATTTTGTCGACAAGCCTTTGCCGCCACACGACCAAATCGACGCCGCATCGAGCTTATCCTTGTTCTTCATTACATTCAACCCCTATTTAGAGTGGTGTCCCAAGGGTTGTTTGAGTCGACACTCTGCCATCGCTTTCAATGCTTTCACGGAAGGAATGTGAACCATTTAGAAATTCGCTTCATTAATTAGAATGCAACCATATGGAGCTAATTACGGGGTGTATTCCTTACCGTAACAAGCTCAAGCTGCCTGGTCTTCGGATCCGCGGTAAGCCCTTTGTTTTCGGTCCTTCTTGTACCGGCCCCATAAAGTTCCGGGTCGCTTGTCACCATATGTATCAAGGGGGCGGTAGGTCTTGCTCGCACGGTCCGCCTCCTCCTTGTCCCATATAGGCTCCGCCACTCAGAACCGGCCGGACCGAGTGTGTGTTCCCCATGTTCAGCTCCCGTGATTTGTTTCCACTCACTTGATTGGGAGCTTTGTGCTCGAGCAATTGATCTTGAAGTCGCTAGTAGTCATCTTCGTGATCAAGGATTTTTCTCCTGATCTTCCCGATAACTCTCACCTTTCTCGATCATTCTCTTCACATTGCTTTTCCAAGTAGACAGGGCCTTGCTCATCTTCGTGAGGGCAGCATTGTTCACTTTATTCCCTTTGAGGCTTGTGTTTTCAAATTCAGCGGGAACTTGTATCGCTCGTGGCAGCTTCGGAAGAGGAGGTTGCTAAATTCCTCGGTCGATGCCTCGTGTTCTCGGTGTTGATCGAGATGGTGCTCCGCATAATGCACCCGAGCTGAAGCGAAAGTACCCTTGACTATTCGCTGTCGCCTGGATTCCCTGCTGGAGTCCACTTCAGAATCTCCTCCTTGAGGGTGCGGAGCACGATCGGCGCCGTCCTTCCGCTGTCTCTTCGGTTGGCTGCCAGGCGCGCAGGCGCCATCATCAAGGTGGCATCTCGGCGGCACCATCGGGTGGCATCTGCAGGTCATCCTCGGCGCACCATCCGTGGTCTCAGGATCGGGGAAGGCGGGCGCCTCATACAAGTGAGGTTGTTCTCCATCTCCCGACAGCTCCTGTATCGCCTTGCCGCCTAAACCCCCCGGCCTCATCGCTAGGGCCATGTTTCTCTAAATAGAAACAAAGTTTGGTCAAAAGTTGGTTATTGTCATGAACAAGATCATGGTCTCATCATTTAGGGTTTGTTTAACACCGAGGCATCCTAAAATCTAAGCTTTTATCATTGAGGGTTTTTCGACGCCAAGGCACCCTAAAAGCCTAACCTTTCATCATTTCGCTTTTATCGACAATCGAGGCACCCTAAAAGCTATGCATTAGTCACAAGTACGCCGGGCACTTGATCCTACTTAATTAACTACTAAGATACCCCTGCCCATGCATTAGTCACAGTAATCTATATGTCCTATTTTTAGCAAAGTCATGCTAAAATTAACGGAAAATTTCAGCATGACCTTGCTGAAAATAGGACATATGGAGTAATTCGAATTTGCCGAACGGAAGTTAATCGACATTCCGCAAACTCAAGGGCCTCTCGGGTACCGCAAAATCATTATCCTGTGGACATGGATGCAATGTCACATGTCACATGGATCCCACACCCACAGGAGCTGGTGAAGCTTCATGG
>JAHIAM010002083.1:0-20160 GCA_021605205.1 Aegilops longissima | reverse complement strand
ATGGCGAATGGATGAATTTAGGTCAAGGCGGTTGTTGGCTCTCATTATCCTACTAAACCGCGCAACTTTTCACCGCCGGCCGATTCCTGAAGGATATGCTAGGTGATGGTGGATGAAATCACAGAGGGATTTGAGGACCTCCAGCTTGACCACCCTACCGGTGAAGGGGAGACTCAGATGGGTTCTGCCTCAAGACTCCATGCCTATTGCGGAAGGATCTCATCAACCTTCCGAACTGACGCCCGCCTCCTCCTCCTCCTCCGTGAGTCAGGCACTACCGCCTCCACCGCCTCCTCCTCCGGCGTAGTGACGATCAAGGCACTCGGCCGGGCCTTCTCCCACGCTGGCGGCACTCCTTCCTTTCTCCGGCTCAACGGGCGCTACCGAGCAGCCAGCCTCCTCTTCTCCGCCTCGCCAGAGCGGGCGGAAGAGACCCGCCGCGCCCGTTGCTCCAGCTCGTAGTCCTTTTCTCCGCCGCAAAAGGAAAGAAGACATCCGCCTGCTCCGCTTCCGCCGGGCGTTTCAGCAGTACAGCCAAAGGCGGAGGACATACAGATTCAGTCCGGTGGAACGACACCTATGGGATCACAAGAATCTTTACTACGTCAAGGGCGCTGGGTCGCCAAGAAGAGCGGATCAAACATATAGCACACGGTTTCTTATCCAGGTTCGGCCATGAGGATGCGAAACCCTACTCCTGCTTTGGTGGTTTGTTTATCGTGTTCTTGAACTCGCAATGGGGCGTGAGGAGCCCAAAGCCGAATCTCCTCCTGGTCGCCTTTGGGCCTCCTTTTATAGGGAAAGGCGCTGCACAAAGGGCACACAGGAGAGAGGCCCCCGACAGCTGGGGAGAGGGCCCAGATGTCGAGCCCCAAAACTAAAATGGCCAGAGAGAGGAATTGTTTGAAGGGCTCGAGCTGGTTGATGAAGCTTCTTCAATGGAACTGACACGCTTCACACTTGGTTACTAGTGCCGCAGTATCCCGGAGGGCAGGGCCGAAGAAACCTTGCCGGAATGTTTTGCCGGCAAGGGCCCTCGACCCTATGCGGGAGCCACATATGCCTCCGTATCTCTCGCCAACAGCTCCAAATTTTTCCCCGGGAGTGCACTTAAATTTCACACTGTTCGGTCTTTTTTTTGTACAGGATGTCGTCGATGAACTGATACATGGCATACCGACGGGCTACTTTCTCCGCTTCTTCCTGCTCCTCAAGGAGTTCCCTGCTTGGAGGAATCGGACGATATGTTGTGCCCATGCCGAGCCTCGGGCCTCGACGGCAAGGACCAAAGGCATTTCTCCGCCATGGGAGCGCTGCCTCTACGGGCTAGGTTTGGACGCCTCGCCGGAGTTCTGTCGCCTGCGGGCTCGGCGGCCCACGGCAACACCTTTGCCGGTGGCTCCGGGAGCTCAAGGGAAACTACTTTATGGGGCCTGATTTCTGCTCTTGTTCTGCTTCTTTCGATGGTTCAACGGATGGTTGAGTTCACCGCACAAAAGTACTGGCTCCACCGGTAGTTTGAGGCAGCGGTTTCTACAGTGTAATCGGCGGTGTCGTTTCTCCACTCGTGGAACATGCTCTACCAGATACCGCCAAAACGCCTCCTCCAACTTCCTCACCTCATTCACGATGCCTCCATCAACGGGCTTTAATAATCTTTTGTTAACTTGCTTAACGACGAGCTATGAATTACCTCCGACGATAAGCTTTGATCCCGAGGTTCGCCGCGATCCCGAGACCGCAAGCAACCCTTGTACTCAGCAATGTTGTTTATTAACATCTCCCTAGGAAAGTGCATCCGACTACATACTTGAGGTGTTCTCCAAAGGTGCAACGAGTAGCACACCGGCACCGCGCCTTTCTAGCGAGAAATCCCCGTCAAAGTACATAATCCAGCTATGCGATTTGCTTCCTTGCCGGGAGAGTGGTCTCCGGATCTCTTCATCGGGCGCTGAGGTCCATTCCGCAATGAACTCTGTCAAGACTCGCCCGATTGTCGGGTAATTTCAAACTTCAAACCAAAGCTCGACATTTCCAAGGCCCACTCCACGCATCCACCCGGTCACGCCTGGTTATGCAGATCCATTGCAATGGGAGGAGGGTGACGACGGTGATTTCGTGGGCTTGGAAGTAACACAGCTTCCTCGAGGCCATAAGGAGGTCAAGAGCAATTTATGCACACCGGCATTTTGACCTAGCCCCCCGCAAGAGGGAGCTGACAGTAAACCGGTGTTGCATCATCTTCTTCTTCTCGCACCACTTCATTTGGTTGCACGGGCCCTGCCCCGATGGCGTTAGACTTTGCCGGGCCTTGCCTTGCCGGCACCAGGCCCCGCCGGGAGGTCTCGCCGCCATCCCCTGGTCCTATTGTTGCCACTTCCTCTTCATCAACCTCCTCTCTCGCCACTAGCGCCAAGCGCTGACCACTTGATTTTTTGCCGCAAGATACAGCAGCAACGGCTCTTGTGGTTTAGAAGCAACCAGTGTTGGTGTAGAGGAAAGGTATTTCTTCAAATCCTGCAGTTCGACCTCCGGGTCCACTCTATTGTGCCTGCCTTTTTCATGATTTTGAAAAGGGAAGGCACACTCAGCAGACTTGAGATGAATCTTCTCATGGCGGCAACGCAGCCAAGGAGAGCCGACGACATCCTTGATCCGCTTGGGCGCCTAATGTACTCAATGGCCTTGATCTTATTTGGATTCGCCAATCCCGGCTATGATTATTAAATAACCCGAGAAGTTTGCCGGACGGAACATCAAGACACACTTCTCGTGGTTCAACTTGGGGTTGATCTTGCGCAGATCTGCAAACATCTCTTCTAAATCTTGTACAAGTGTTGCCCTGTCTTGATTTTGACCACTATGTCATCCATATAAGCTTCCATATTTCTATGTAGCTGGGCTCAAAACCAATTTGATTGTTTTTGCAAATGTTGAGCCAGCACTCTTCAACCCGAAGGCATTCGAAAAAGCAATATGTACCACATGGGGTGATGAATGTTGTCTTCTCTTCATCTTCTCTCATCATGAAGATCTGGTGGTATCCCCAAGAGGGCGCCGGGAATGATAAAAGTCACATCCGCCATGGAGTTAATAATCTGGTTAATGCGCAGCAACAGAAAGGGTCCTTTGACAGGCCTTATTGATATCTCGTAATCAATACACAGCCTCCACTTCCCATTTGCCTTGCGCACCACCACCTGATTGGCCAACCAAGTCGGATGGAGGACTCCCTCACCAAGCCTGCCGCTTCCAACTTCCCGATCTCCTCTCGCGATGAATTCATGTCTTTCCAAAGGTTTCTTCCCGACCTTCTGCTTGACGGGTCGCAAGATGAGGACAGACAGCAAGATGGTGCTCAATCACCTTACTGGAACGCCGGGATGTCGGATTCTGCCATGCAAACACATCGACATTCGCCCACCGGAAGGTAACGAGCACGCTTCCTATTTGTTGCCAAGGAGTAGCTTATGGTGAAAGCCCTCCCGTGCTGTCCTCCTTGACTTAACACCTTCTTGCTCTCCGTGGTGCAGCTCGATTTCTTGCTATTGCCGTGGAGCTTTCTAGCACGCCCTCGATGGGGAGCAGAACACCAAGAGGTGCGCTTGCCGGAGGGGTGTGAGAGGTCTTGCCGGTCTTCTTCCTCCCGGAGCTTCAGCAGCAGGAGCAAGTGCCTTGGCGGCAGTCGCTGCAATCGCTTCCCGCAGAGTTGGTCGGGCAGATCAGCGGCCCTTCTTGTTTGGAGGGGACGGTGATGATGGTCATCGCCCAGCATCTTCAGCTTTGTTGTAGGCGTAATGCGACGCCGCCATGAACAAGGCTAGTGCCAAAGGCCGAGGATCCTGCTAGGGCAAGGATCTCGCCACATCGAAGACAATCCTCTCCGCCCTGTAGTTCAACTCGCTTCTAAACATCACAGCAAGGCGATCTTACCTTCGCTAACTCATTCCCGGTTGACCCCTTGAAACGTGCTCATTTCTCGAGGTCTCCATCAGGAATTTGCAGCCTTTGATCACAATGGGCCAGATCAAGTTCAGACCGCCCCGCCAGAACTAGTATCTTTGTCACTTTGAGGTTGCATATCGCTGGTGAAACCAACAGCAGCAAACACCGACCGCAGCTTGTGTGATCGTGGTGGTCTCGGCCAAAGAAGATAGGCGTGGCGGACCACTTCATTGGCTTCGAAGGCCGAATGATTGGCTCCGCTGCTGTGATCTCACGCGCCCACCGGGCTGAGGCGGAGAGAGGTATGCAGCGAGGCGCCACCATCGACGCACATGGCCTCCGTAGCTCGAACTCATGCTCGCTGGACTCGCTGCCTTCGCCATGATCATCATCTTCCTGCTTATTGTCGTGGCCCCGAGCGGCTCTCTTGCTGGTTATCTTGCCGCCGCGCCTTGGCCGCCACGCTTTGCCGGATCCTTCGCACCATCCTAACCCTTCTCCTTGTCCCGCCTCATACTCGCTTTTTATTTTCAGCAAGTAGCTCAACTTGTCGCAGTTCTCGAGGTCGTGGGCCTTGGTGCGGTGGATCTTGCAAAACTGCTTGTCGGATCCTCCGGCTTGTTCGGCAGCCGCCAAGGTTCGGCAGCGGCGACCCGCAATCTCCTTGCCGGGTCGTTCGCTTTGGCCTTCTTGGCAGCGCCCGTGTCATCGGATCCTCGACGCAAGCACGGCCTTGCCCTTTGCGCTTTCCTGCTATGACGCCGCCCTTCTTCAGAGAGTCGGTTTCCGCGCCGCCGCCCTCGCCGGGTACTTCCTTCCTCTTCATCTCGAAAGCGATCTATCGCCGTAACATAGAGTTCTACCACATCTTTGACCTTGTTCATCGCCAGCTTTTCACGATCTTTGCGGTTGCGCACATTCTCGATGGAATGCGCTGATCACGGCGGTGGGATGAACATATGGGATGTTGTATTGCACCGGCTGAATCTTCTCTGTATGTACTTGCGCAGGTTTTCACCTTCCTTCGGGAATGATATGCAATCACTTGCTCGCCATGAGCTTGGTGGCCTCCAAGAAGGCACCAACGAATTCATGACACAGATCCCACCAAGAAGAAATGGAATCATGGCAAGTGCATCAACCATGACATGACATTGGGTTTTAGCGCCAACGGAAGTAATTGGCAGCACCTTGTCGTCAGCGAGCTCCAGCCGCTTGCATCGCGATGGTGTAGATGCCGAGGAACTCCAACGGAGGGTCTTGCCGCTGTACTTCTGGCCGACATCGGCTTGAACGCGGTGGTGGGACGGCCATCGGAACTGCCGCAACTCAGAGTAAAGGTTGGGCAACCTACCGTAGTGTAGGCCACCGAGCCTCCCAAGACGCTGGTGGTCCATAGTATGCCCTGCCCACCTATTCGACCAGTGGGCTTCGTCATACCGACACTGGATGGTGGTTCGAGCATCTTCATGGGCTCTTCCCAAGAACTTGGCGCTGATCGCGTGGGTCCATGGTTCGGATGACGCTATGGAAATGTTATCACAGCCGCCATGACGATGGATCGGCACCGGTGGTCTGGCGTGGAGGAGAGAGTGCACCGTAGCTGCAGCACCTCTAGTCCTTCCACCACCGGCATGCGGTGGCTCCAAGGCTCGAGGGCCACGCTGGTCGCGCTCATCTTTGTTGGCGACGCCGAGGAGGCTTCGGATGGTGGCTTCCACTGCCGAGCTTTTTCCAGCAGGAGGAAAGTCGAGAGCAGCGCGCGCTGCGCAAAGCTTCTGCTGCATGGGTGGCGGCGAAGGCGTGGACCGTGACGCTGCCCGACTTCTAACCACGCTAGAAGGAGCTCTATCACGCCTTGTTGCGCCATTTTCGCCAAAGACTTCGCATGCAGGCTGGCCTCCTTCTTCCCGCAATGATGCACGAGACTCTTCCCACGGCGGCGTCCGGTCACCAGCGTGGCGGCGCTGCTCGTGGGCGCCGCATAGGTGTCTTGAGGTCGCCGCCACGCCGTAGGTGGCATGGCGCCGCTTCGAGGGCCCCGCGCGCCGCGGGGCCCAGCTGTTTTGATTTGGCGGCGGTGCCCATCGCTCGCTGCATTTAACGATGCCGCCGCTAGGCTTTGACTGCCGAGAGATGTGGGTGTTCGCGGGTCGCGCTTCGCTTCCCGGGTCCGCGATCGCTTCGCTTACCGCTTCAAGACTGGACGGGCCGTCTGCCTCCGGATGAACTGATCGTTGTGATCGCTTTCTTCTTGGGAGCCATGGCTATGAAGAATCTAGACTAACCGCTAGACCGGATTTTCAAACTCGCGCCCCTACTCGGGCGCGCCAAAGATGTCGGGTAAATCAACACCTATGGGATCACCGAATCCCTACTATGGTTTGCGGGCGATGGTTGTGCAAAGAGCGGTCTAAAAGTCAAGACAAAGATCGCTTACCCAGTGTTCGGGCCGCCAAGATGCATAATACCCTAGACCATGTTTGGTGTATGTATTTGAGTGTTCTTGAGTTCTTGAACTAGCTACGGGTGTAACTTGTCCAAAAGATCTGAATCCTTCTCCCATACTTTGGGCCTCCTTTATAGACACAAGGTTGCCACAAAGGCACGCAGGAGGTGGAAAGGTGTACAAAGGCATGAGTCTATCCTCCGCATCGCCGACAAACGATTAAACGCGCCACCGGCGCGCCCTCTCTTGCTTTATCGGGACGGCAAGGAAGCTCGCCCCAGCTGTTGCCGCCGCTGCTTTGACGCACGTCCCACCGACACGGCATTGCAGCGCCACGCTATCGGTTGGTTGTGGGCTGTGGTGGCGAGTCTTCACGAAGATCTGCATGCCACAACGCAGGTGCTTGCGGAGTCAGCGTGGAGGCCGATGCTACCACGCAGGTGCCTCGCCTAGATGGTTGAGCTAGCAGCTGCATGGGAGCGGCGGTGGAGTTCTTGGCAGACGCTGGCCTGGCCGCGGCCTCCGATGTCCTCGACAAGGGTCTTGCCGGTGCCCGGCAGTGGTCTTGCCGGTGCCCGACAAGGGTCTTGCTGGCATCATGGGTCGCCCCGTAAGGATCTTGCCGGGGTCTCAGGGTTTCTTGGCAAGGATGTTGCCAAGATAGTCGCCTTCTGGTCCTCATATGATCTTGTGTATTTATGAACTTCACAAAGATCTGCATGCCACCATGGAGGTGCCTCCCAGCCTTGGTTCCAATGTGGTTGATGTAGTTGAACCCTTGGGCTCAAGGTCGGCGACTCTTTCTCGCTCGGCAACTTGCCCCTGCAAGCATCTTGTCGGGCTGCAGAGGTCGCCTCGGCATGGGCCTTGCTGGGCTGCGGAGGCCGCCTGCAAGGGCCTTGCTGGGGGGACCACCTCTCCTCTTGCTCTTTTGTCTCTAGTCTTGGTGTTGCTCACTGCCTTGCGCCCGGCTTCCTGCTCTGCCCTGCCAAGTGTGGCCACGAGCTGGCTCTCACTACCCGTGCACAAGTAAAGGGGTCAAAGGAGAGCCTCTACTTTGCACAATCGACATCCATGATGCTAGAGTCAACACAAGGTCAGAAGTTTTATGAGAAGGAAACTATCCTGACGCTGGCAACATTATTTGATAGCTGGCCCGGGATGGACAACGACATCTCACCGCAACAAGGTAAGTAAAGTATTTTGTGCATTGTTATCATGGTTTATTGTTGTTTCTAATAGTTCCACTTGTAGATTTATCTTCCTATGCATCCATCGGCCGATACATCTTGTACGTCATCAACAAAGAGGCACGCTGCCATATATTATAGATCCTATTCAAACATCACAATCGTTAGAGGATAAAAGTTGAGGCATGCAATGAAATTAAAAAGTTTTGCAAGGGATTTCAAAGAAGCACTCAAAATAAAGCTACCTGGTTGGAATTATGGTATATCTAAATGGCAATGTCTATTTCTGTTCGTGTTCCAACGAGTATAGACGGTAATGAATTCATAACAAAACATTTACTTTTGTTATCACTATATTCTATATATTATTAATTTAAAGTTTTGCAGGAATGTGTCTGGCTATTTTGTTTTTCATTTTATGCTCTGGTGGAACGGTAAAGAATTGGTCAAGCTGATTTGTGCGGTGAGTATTGTCCGTTACATGTTTTAAGACCTTCAAGTGAAATTTTCATACTAACTACATGTATTGTTTGTGCAAGATGGGTATGAATTGAGGAAGTAGTTTTATCATACTTGCTAAAATATCGTGGGAATGAAGCTAAAGGAAACTTTCCTGATATTGTGCAAGAATTTCTTGCGCATTATCTAGATATTAATAGTTTTGTAATAGATGTTTAGTTGGAACATCGCTCAGTTTGTTACATGGAGTTGTCGTTAACTTTTCTTTTTGTTATCAATTTACATTGAAAAATGGACTTCAGTTATTAAATAATTGTGTTTGTGTTATATTTGTTTTATGTGTGGAATTTAACATGTAACTCTTGTAAACTATTTCAAGAGCCCGTGGCAACGCATTTGCATTATATTAGTTTAGATAGAAGGAAAGATAAATATACAACCAACATAGCTAGTGGATGCCAACAACAATCACTCTTGAAACTTTAAAAAGAAGAGAAAATGTCATCTCGATCATCTCATGCCATCAAATGTAATATGGCCTAGCAAGCAACTAAACATCATTTTATTTTTAGGTATTTATCGATGCAGCAGTCCTCCTTAGCCGCCAATAAATCTCAACGCTGCTCTAACTTGCCCTCGAATGTTATCCTTGCTTCATTCTCCTCGACCATCAGCATCCGGACCATTTGTCGCTTCTTGAGACTTTGTGGATCCTTCAAATTATGCATAAACAAAGCTAGAAGATATATTTAGCAAATATATGAAAGCTGTAACCTCATTACAAATGCACTTACGCTAGTCCTAGGCTCTCACAAAAACACCATATTGTAATAGCTATATTAGCGCATCGGACTAACATGCAAGCCAAATTTAAAATAGTACCGCCGAGGTTAAACATGTGTTGGAAATAAGCCCTAGGGGCAATAGTAAAATTGTTATTATTGTATTTCCTTGTTCATGATAATTGTCTATTGTTCATGCTATAATTGTATTAATCTGAAACCGTAATACATGTGTGAATACATAGACCACAACATGTCCCTAGTAAGCCTCTACTTGACTAGCTCGTTGATCAATAGATAGTTATGGTTTCCTGACCATGGACATTGGATGTCATTGATAACGGATCACATCATTAGGAGAATGATGTGATGGACAAGACCCAATCCTAAGCATAGCACAAGGTCGTAGTTCGCTTGCTAAGAGATTTTCTAATGTCAAGTATCATTTCAGACCATGAGATTGTGCAACCCCTGACACCGTCAGGAATGCTTTGGTGTACCAAACGTCACAACGAATCGGGTGGCTATAAAGGTGCACTACAGTATCTCCGAAAGTGTCTCTGGGTTGGCACTAATCGAGATGGATTTGTCACCCGTATGACGGAGAGGTATCTTCGCCCACTCCGTAATGCATCATCATAATCAAGTCAATGTGACTAATGAGTGAGCCACGGATCATGCGTTACGGAACGAGTAAAGAGACTTGCCGGTAACGAGATTGAACAAGGTATTCGGATACCGACGATCAAATCTCGGCAAGTAACATACCGCTGGACAAAGGGAATTGTATACGGATTGATTGAACTCGACATCGTGGTTCATCCGATGAGATCATCGTGGAACATGTGGGAGCCAACATGGGTATCCAGATCCCGTTGTTGGTTATTGGCCGGAGAACGTCTCGGTCATGTCTACATGGTTCCCCAACCCGTAGGGTCTACACACTTAAGGTTCGGTGATGCTAGAGTTGTTATGGGAAATAGTATGTGGTTACCGGTTGTTGTTCGGAGTCCGGGATGAAATCCTGGACATGACGAGGAACTCCAGAGTGGTCTGGAGGTGAAGATCCATATATTGGACGAAGGGTATTGGAGTCCGGAATTGTTCTGGGAGTACCGGGTGACGACCAGCGTGACCGAAAGGTGTTTCGGAGGCCCCGGCAAGCGTTGGGGGGCCTTATGGGCCAAGGGGAGGGGGCATACCAGCCCACTAAGGGGCCGTGCGCCCCGCCCAACCCCTCTCAAGTAACCTGGAGAGGTGGGGGCGCCTCCCCTAGGGCAGCCTCCCCTCCCGGCTTGGGGGGCAAGTTTCCTAGGGTAGGGCGGTGCCCAAACCCATCTAGGGTTTCCCCTGTGGCCGCCACCCCTCCCCTAGGGAACCCTAGGGCACCTCATCCACCCCCTTCCCCCTATATATAGTGAGGGAGAGAGAGGGCAGCCACACCCCTTCCCTGGCGCAGCCCTCTCCTCCTACGTAGTGCTTAGCGAAGCTCAGCCGGAGAACCACGAGCTCCATCGCCACCACGCCGTCGCAGTTGCTGGAGTTCTCCTCAACTTCTCCTCTCCCTTGCTGGATCAAGAAGGAGGAGACATCCCTGGCTGTACGGTGTTGAACGCGGAGGCGCCCGTCTGCTGGCGCTTAGATCGGATCTTCCGCGATTTGAATCGCCATGAGTACGACTCCATCAATCTGCGTTTTGTAACGCTCCGCTTAGCGATCTTCAAGGGTATGAATATGTACTCTCTCTCTCGCTATAGCATCTCCTAGATTGATCTTGGTGACACGAGGAATTTTTTGAATTGTTGCTACGCTCCCCAACAAAGGGCATCATGAGCTAGGTCTATGTAGATTCTATGCACGAGTACAAGCAAAGTAGTTGTGGGCGGCGATTTGTTCAATTTGCTTCCCATTACTAGTCTTATCCTGATTCGCGGCATTGTGGGATGAAGCGCCTGCACCGACCTTACACGCATTTCACGTGAGACAGGTTCCACCGATCGACATGCAATTGATGCATAAGGTGGCTAGCGGGTGTCTGCTCTCCCACTTTAGTTGGATCGATTCGATGAAGAGGGTCCTTATGAAGGGTAAATAGCAATTGGCATATCACCGCTGTGGCTTTTATGTAGGTAAGAAACGTTTGCTAGAAACCCATAGCAGCTATCAGAAACATGCAACAACAATTAGAGGACGCCTAACTTGTTTTTGCAGGTATGCTATGTGATGTGATATGGCCAAAAGGATGTGATGAATTATATATATGTGATGTATGAGATTGATCATGTTCATGTAATAGGAATCACGACTTGCATGTCGATGAGTATGACAACCGCAGGAGCCATAGGAGTCGCCTTAATTTATTTTATGACCTGCGTGTCAATGAAAAGCGCCATGTAATTACTTTACTTTATTGCTAACCGTTAGCCATAGTAGTAGAAGTAATAGTTGGGGAGACTACTTCATGAATATACGATGATGGAGATCTTGGTGTCATGGCGGTGACGAAAGGTGATCATGCCGCTACCAAAGATGGAGATCAAAGGCACAAGATGATATTGGCCATATCATGTCACTTTATGATTTGCATGTGATGTTTGTCATGTTTACATCTTATTTGCTTAGAACGAAGGTAGCATAAATAAGATGATCCCTCACTAAAATTTCAAGAAAAGTGTTCCCCTAACTGTGCACCATTGCTAAGGTTCGTTGTTTCAAAGCACCACGTGATGATCGGGTGTGATAGATTCTAACGCTCGATACAACGGTGTAAGCCAGATTTACACATGCGAAACACTTAGGTTGACTTGACGAGCCTAGCTTGTACGCACATGGCCTCGAACACAAGAGACCGAAAGTTCTAACATGAGTCGATAGTAGATACGATCAACATGGAGATGTTCATCTGCTGATGACTAGTCCGCCTCACGTGATGATCGGACACGGCCTAGTCGATTCGATCATGTATCACTTAGATGACTAGAGGGATGTCTATCTAAGTGGAGTTCATTAAATAATCAGATGAACTTAATTATCATGAACATAGTCAAAAGGTCTTTGCAAAATTTTTCGTAGCTTACGCTTTAGTTCTACTGCTTAAGATATGTTCCTAGAGAAAATTTAGTTGAAAGTTGATAGTAGAAATTATGCGGATCGGGTCCAGAATCGAGGATTATCCTCATTGCTGCTGCAGAAGGCTTATGTCTTAATGCACCGCCGTGTGTGAACTCGAAGGCCGCCTGTAGATGTTGCTAAACATCCGACATACACATTTTCATGACTACGTGATAGTTTAGTGCGTAATGCTAACGGTTTAAAATTGTGGCACCAAAGACGCTTTTGAAACGCCGCAGAACATATGAGATGTTCCAAAGATCGAAATTGGGATTTCGATTAGTACCCACGCCAAGAGGTATGAGACCTCTCACAAGTTTCTAAGCCTGCAAACTGGGGGGAAAAGCTCAATCATTGAGAATGTGCTCATTGTCCGAGTACTACAATCGCTTGAATCAGTGGCGCTAATCTTCCGTATGAGATAGTGATGGTTCTCCTAGTCATCGCCACCAAGCTATTAGAGCTTCGTGATGAACTATAATATATCAGTGGATAGACATGATGATCCTTGAGCAACTCGCCGATGTTCGACATCGCCAAAGTAGAAATCAAGTAGGAGCATCAATTGTTGATGGTTAGTAAACCACTAGTTTCAAGAAGGGTAAGGGAAAAGAAGGGATACTTCATCACTTAGTAGGGGCAACAATGGCCCAGTGCCGGTTCAGCCCATTAGTCCATTAGTTCTTCCACCAACCAGGACCAATGGAGGTATTTGTCCCGGTCAGGAGCTCAGGGGCCGCAAGCCACGTGGGCCATTGGTCCCAGTTCGTCTGCCCTTTTGGTCCTTTTGGTGGGACTAACCAGACCAATCGGGCCTTCGCCTCAAGCTTCATTGATAGAGTCTTGGCCGGCATATTGAACCGGGACCAAAGGCTGCCTTTAGTCCTGGTTTATGCCACCAACCGGACCAATGATGTGCCTATATATACCCCCACAGAAGAGCAGAGCACACTGCTCGTTTTTTGTCTTAGCCGAGGGGAGAGGGCTTGGTGGTGCAATAGCTCACCTCCTATGCACACACAAGGTGGTGTTCATGGAATGCCCGAGCCACACTACTTAAGCTTTCTCCTCTCCAAGCTCGACCTCCAAGCTCCACTTTCTCAATATTTGTCTAGGTTTAGCGGTCCGCACGCGTCCGCTCCCCTGCCTTCACAGCCTGGCCGATCACCCGCACGATCTTCATCGCTGGCCCCACCATGGTGAGCCTCTCTTGTTCTTATCTTCTTTCTGAAAGGAAAAATATTCTTACTTGTATGTTTAGATAGATACTTGTATTATTTTCTTACTTTTATTATTGCATCTTATATAGTGCGATGGTTTTGGTATCCGCCGCCTGGCCGGGTCGCCCCGCTCTATGATTCGGATGTGGTATATATTATCTTTTCATAACTATTGGTTCATTTATTGTTTATGAAAATTATGCCAACCAACGTGACATAGATTGTATTTATCTAGGAGGTTGTTGAACCGAAATTCCAACCAACCCTATTGGTTTAGAGGTTAAATTTAGTTGAAGAAGAAAACAATTTCTTGAAGGAAAAAATAAAAACTTGAGGAGGAGAAGATGATATTGAGTTGCATGTCATGGATGTCGCCGATGATCACAAGATCAACATGGATGCAATGCGCTTGAAGATTAGAAAGATTAGAAAATATGCCATTCATACGAGGCTTGGTATCATTATGCCGCTGGATCAGTTGTTATCTTTGGTTGCATTATGATCGAGACGTTTTGCATTGAAATGTTTTTCATAGTTTCAATGTATGGTTTAATTAATTTAGATGCTCTCGCAGATCTTTATGTTGTTAGATGAGAACTATGTATGTACTTTTGTTTTTATGTGATGATGAACTTCTATTAATTTGGTCACTTAATTATCTATTCATGATGTTTCTATAATGATTTTTGACACACTTAATTGTATATAATGCAGATGAACCGCCAATGGATGTAACGGTAATGTATACACCTCCGAGTACACTAAGGGAGTGCATGATTTTCTAAGTGGCTGAGGCAAACAAGCAGAATGGTTTTATGTGTTGTCCATGCCCTATATGTGGGAATATCAAGTCTTACTCGACCGGAAAATCCTTCACACCCACCTACTTTACAAGGGATTCATGCCACACTATAATGTTTGGACGAGGCAACGGAGAAATAGGGGTTATGATGGAAGACGGCAAAAGAAGAAGAGTAAGATGACAACTGTGGTGCCCCTGAATACGGTGATGCTAATGAACATCAAGAGGAACCGCACGACGCGCAACGATGAAAAGTGTAGAACGGGCTAAGTTGCTGAAGATCAAGAGGAACCGCACGATGTGCCCGATGATGATGATCTCCGCCGGGTCATTGTCGATGCAAGGACGCAATGCTAAAGTCAAAATTAGAAGCGAAAGTTCGATCGTGATGTTAGAGGATCACAAAAAGGGTTGTAAATTTCAATTCATGTAAGATGGCAACACAAAGCTCTGCACATGATCGAATTGCTGTAAAGTGGAAGGCGAGAATGTTGTGCTCGATAAAGGATTTGAGAAGCTATCAAAATAATGAAGAAGAAGCTTCCAAAGGATAATGAATTCGCCCGACAAAGACATACACAACAAAGAAGGTCAGATGCCCTTCTAGGATTGGAGGTGGAGAAGATACATGCATGCCCTAATGATCGTGATCCTCTATCTGGTGCATATAAGGATCTGAACACATGCCTTGTGATGCGGTGCATTGCGTATAAGATCGACGAGATGACCTCGGTGATGTTGACGGCGAGCCTCCCAGAAGAGGGTTCCTCGAAGGTGATGTGGTCTGCTCCTATAATACCACGGTGGAAACGTCTGCTCGTAAACGGAGAGCATGCTAAGTTGATGCGATGGCACAAAGGAGGACCGTAAGAAACACGGAAGTTGAGAGCACCACCGACGGGACGCAGTGGAGAAAAATCGAGAGAAAGTACTCGATGAGTTTGCAAAGGACCCAAGGAACGATGGTTTTTTGCGCGGATGGCATTAATCCTTTCGGGAGCAGAGCAGCAATCACAGACCGCCCGTGACTCCATGTATGTATAACCTTCCTCCTTGATGTGCATGAAGCGGAAGTTCATTATGATGCCAGTTCTCATCCAAGGCCCTAAGCAACCCGGCAACGACATTGATGTGTACCTAAGGCCATTAGTTGAAGAACTTTTACAGCTGTGGAATGGAAACGGGTACGACGGGATGAGCACAAAAGGAGGAATTTGACCTAAAGGCGTTGTTGTTCCTGACCATCAATGATTGGCCCGCTTCAAGAACCTTTCGTGATGCATAAACAAGGCATACCACGATGCACGCACTGCTTACTTGACACCGATACTATATACCGAAGCTGCAGGAAGAATGTGTACCGGGCCATCGCCGATTTCTTCCACCAACCATCAATGTAGAAAGAAAGGCAAGCATTTCAAAGGCGAGGCAGATCACCGTCAATGATTATCACGACTTTGTTATGGTCAATGATTTACACGTAATCTTTGGAAAGGGTCCCGACGGACTAGCTGTTCCGAATGACACTAAGAATCACGCACCCATGTGGAAGTAGAAATCTATATTTTGGGACCTACCCTACGAAAGACTTAGAGGTCCGCTTCGATCGACGTGATGCACGTGACGAAGAACATTTGCGGAACCTGCTAGGCTTCTGGGCGTATGGGAAGAAAAAGATACACCGAGGCACGGCAGACCTGCAACGCTTGCACGAAAAAGAGGGCATGCCTCCAAGCAAGATGAAGGTCCCGCCACCACGCCTACGAAAAGAAGAGAAAGAAATCTTCTTTGATTGCCTGCTCAAGATGAAGGTCCCGACTGCTTGTTGTAGAATATAAAGGGAATAATAAATATGCAAGAGAAAAGTTCTAGAACCTAAAGTCTCATGACTGCACGTGATTATGACGAAAATCGCTCGGTTGCATTGAGGGGCTTCACCGAAAACGTCCGATTAGCTATTGTGAAGCTATGTGCATTCCTCAATGCAATATCTCGTAAGGTGATCGATCCAGAAATCGCATCAACGCTAAGGAGTGATGTGGCGCAGTTGTTTTGTCGGGCTGAGCTGGTGTTCCCACCATCCTTCTTCAATATCATGACGCACGCCCTAGTTCATCTAGTCGACGAGATTGTCATTCTGGGGCCCGTATTTCTACACAATATGTTCCCTTTGAGAGGTTCATGGAGTCCTAAAGAAATATGTCCAGAATCGCTTAGGCCGTAGGAAGCATCTCCATGGGCCATCAAACAGAGGATGTCATCGGGTTTTGTGTTGACTTCATTCCTGGCCTTAAGAAGATAGGTCTCCTAAATCGCGGTATGAGGGAGAGTGATTGAAAAGGCACGCTTGAAGGAACTCAATAATATGCAGGACGGATATTCTTGGTCTCAAGCACACTACACGCTTCTACGTAACTCTACCTTGGTGACCCCAGATGTCGATGAACACAAGAACACCTCAAGGCCCAAACACCCGGAGCAAAGGCGACGATCGGATTACATGTGAACACATCAGACTTTCAGCAGTTGGTTGGAAACACGCCACGAGGTGACAGCACTGTTTGTGATGAGTTGTAATGATTTGTAAAGGATACGAGATAAATGGGAATACATTTTACACGATCGACCAAGATCAAAAGAGCACCAACCAAAACACCGTGTCCACTTTGATGCAGCAACCGATGGGGAAAGGACACATATTATGGTTACATAGTGGACATATGGGAACTTGACTACAGAGTAGATTTTAAGGTCCCTTTGTTTAAGTGCAATGGGTCAACTGTCAGAGACGGGTAAAGTGTAGACCCACAAAGACGGAATGACAATGGTGGATCTGAAAATGTTGGGTACACCGACGAACCGTCTCGTCCTAGCCAATGATGTGGCATAGGTTATCTATGTGAAGGACATGTCTACTGTGACCGAGGAAAAGAAAATAAGGAAGCTAATACATCATACGATGAGCCAAAGCGCAGAGTCTACTTGACATCCTCGGGAGTGGAGGGCAAGACAGACATGTCTAAAGAGTATGAAAAGTTTCATGAAATTCCTCCTTCAAAGTCAAGGCTGACCCAAGCATCCCGATAAACGATGAAGATTATCCATGGTTACGGCGTAATAAGAAATGACACAAGCGAAGAAAAGTGAAGACTTTCTCCCGCAACTATTATGATGATACCATGCCAACTTTGTAACACACGAGTATGATACCATTGTCTGCTTTTGTACATGCACATGCTATGCCAACTTTTTCGTAGTTCATTTGAAAACTATGAATTTAGGTCAATTTTCAAAGTATTCAAATTTTAACTATTCAAATTTGAAAAATAATGGCACAAACAAAAAGTTTATATTTTTCTAAAACTAATGGCACTAACAGAAAGTTTATAATTTTGCTGACCTAAAAGCAAAAAGAAGTAAAAAATAAAGCAAAAAACCAAAAGAAAATAAATAATGCGTAAAACAAAACGAAAAACTAGAATAAAATAAAATATCAACAATAAGTATTTTGTTGTAAGTAGAAACAAAATAAAATAAATAAAGCAACAAAGAAAACCAAAAAGTGTTTTCAAATTTGAAAATTAATGGCACTAACAGAAAGTTTATAATTTTTCTAAAACTAAAAGCAAAAAGAATTAAAAAATAAAGCAAAAAAACAAAAGAAAATAAATAATGCAGAAAACAAAACAAAAAACTTGAAAATAAATAAATATAGCAACAATAAGTATTTTGTTGTAAGTAGAAACAAAATAAACTAAATAAAGCAACAAAGAAAACAAAAAAACAAAAAACAAAAAAAAAAAAAAATCACCTACCGGGCCCCCACGCCTGAATACGATTAGAAACCCTACCATGGGCCAGATTCAGGCCTGCTGGAGGCCCAAGAGGCTCACAGCACACATTGCACGGCTAGGCCCGAAAGCCTGTTTAGAGAGAGCTCGAGAGGAAGGCGCACGCACCTTATAAACAAAAAGGCCCCTCTCAACTAGCGAGGTGGGACTAAACTTTGGGCAAGCACACCAACCGACTAGTAGATATCCTGTTGCCATGAATCGACACGTTCTTTAGTCTCAAGAGGCACCAACCGACCAAAGGTCCGCCGCTTCCGCCTTTGGGCTGTTGAAAACAGTTTTTGGTCCCATGCCAGGCACCAATCGACTAGTAGCATTGGTCCCGGTCGTGGCACCAACCGGGACCAATGGCTTTATATATAAGCCAACACTTAGGAAATTTCAGATTTCTCGCCAGTTTCCCCGATGACGCCGAGCACATCGACGCCGCCAGTTGCTCCCGACGCCGCTCGGGTCGCCTTCACCGTCGCGCCGCTGCTCATACGCCTTCGCCGCCATTACCCGCTGGCCGCCATTGCCGCTTCGCTGCAGCCGCCAGCAGCCACCGTCGTCGTTGCCGCTCACGCCTTCGCCGCTCGCCGCTTCGCCGCTGCCGCCGGCCGCTTCTTTGCATCGCCAGGTCGCCACAGGTTCTCGGCGTCAGGTTCGACGCTATCGCCGCCCTGCCCCGCGCCATCGCCGCCTCGTCCACGCCTCCCTTGACTACGGTTCTGGCCGGCTGCCCCTATATATATATGCATTTTTTTCATATATATGTTGATGATGATATGATGATGATGATGATATGATGATGTTGATGATATGATGATGTTTTTTCATATATGTATTAATTTTTTAAGTTGTTAGTAGATATCGATTTTAGGTTAGTGCATTTTATCACCGATTTTAGGTTAGTTGATCGATTTAGTGCATTTTATGTTTGTTGCATTTTAGGTTAGTGTATTTTATGTTAGTGGAGAGGAAAAGTAAAATAAGGAGAAGGAAGAAAAGAGGAAGGAAGAAGAAGAAGAAGAATAAAAGAAGGAGAGGAAAAGGAAAATAAGAGAGAAAGAAGGAGAAGAAGAGGAGGAAGAAGAGGAAGAAGAAGAAAAGAGGAGAAGAAGAAGGAATAGAGGAGCTTTTTCTCCTTTTTTTCTCCCTCTTTTTTTTTCTTCTTCTTCTTCTTAATTTTTATCGGGAACGAGGGTGTCGAGAGAACGCCGAGGGGTCGGGGCTCGGGAACTAGGGTAGAGGGTCGAGGGTCGTAAGGGGTCAAGAGTCGAGGGTTTCTGTGGTCGAGGGTTCGAGGTTTCTATAGGTTCGAGGGATCGATGGTCGAGGGTTCCAGGGTCATCTAGGGTCGAGTGTCTGTGGTCGCCGAGGATCGAGGGTTCGAGGATCGCCGAGGTCGAGAGGTTTCCAGTGTCAAAGTATTGAAGAAATTCATGGCTTATCATTAGCCGGTAACCAGTGCATGATGGTGTTTAAGTCCTCCAAAGTTCTCCTGAATGGAGTTCCGGATAGGATACATTTGCCTTTTGTATGAATTTCAGCAAAGGCCTTCCAAAGAACGATATTCGAAGGTTCCTTCTGAACTTTGTACCAAAAAGCTTAATTATCCTATCTCGGGACTCCGCTCCAAAATAATTTTGAGAGCTTGCACCATCATGCCCTCACATTTTCAGCCTAATGATGAAGACATGGTTTTGTTGAATCTTTGACACTAGGCAACCTCCGACCTCTGGCGATCCTCGAACCCCTTAACCTCGACCGGCCAGCGATCCACTCCACCCCCTCTACCCTACCACGGGCGCCGATGCCCACGCCACTTGTGGGACATAGATGTTTATTCATATATAATGTAGATGTCTATGTATGTATGGAATGATATCGATGGATGTATGTTATCTGGGTCGAGGGTCAGCTGTAACATGAGAGGAAGAAGAGTAAAAGAAGAGGAAGAAGAAAAGAGAAGAACAAAAGAAGAGGAGTTCTTCTCTCTATTCTTTCTTCTCCTCTTTTTTTCTTCTTCTTCCTCTTTTTTATCAGAACGCAGGGTCGCCGAGGGTCGCCGAGCTGTAGAGGAAACCCTAATTAAATAGCAAGTATCGCAGGTGTGAGATACATGTGGTCAATGGCGGACACTACATTCACGTTCTCACAAGTGACGCAAGCGCCGATGCCCACGCCACTTGTGGGACATAAATGTAGTGTCGCTGTTGTTGTTGTTTATATACCCCTCCCGATAGCTTCATGTATTTTAAGAAGGAAAAACAAGCATATTATTTTCCCATGTACGATGTCGTCGTTGTCGATATACCCCTCCCGATAGCTTCAACATGTGGGGGCGGGTCGACATTACCCCTCCTTGA
>JAHIAM010002082.1:0-34984 GCA_021605205.1 Aegilops longissima | reverse complement strand
TCGCGCCCACGACGGGCTAAGTCAGCAGGTCGACGCCCATCTTCATCAACAAGGATCCAAGACCTCGCAGGGCCAAGCCCGGAGGGGATTTATGCAAGACCTCTCGGGGTGGCCAGCAGGCTCACGAGGAGCGCAGATATCAAGGGGCAAACCTCACGAGGCTTTCGTGGACATGAGCCATGACGATCGAGACCTTTGGGCCTGGGCCAAAGGCCCCTTGTTTCCTCTTGATGCTAAGGAGGCAAGCACAAAGAGGAGTAAGAGGCAGCGCAAAGGTTGCCAACGGGCAACGAGACCAAGAGCTAAGGATGGCAGGACGAGGTCCGGGAGCCCAAGACGGCGCCACCACTGTAACCTTTCGAGGCAAGACCACTTTTGTCGATAGATTGTACTAGCTGTCCCCCTTCAAATTTGCCCTGTTGTTGGCTCCCTTCCCGCCAATATTTGGGGAGAGGACCAGGGCCTATATAAGTAGAACTAGCCACCAAAAGAGGGGTATCTCAGCTTGATCTGATCGACGAGGCCCCCCAGCCACAAGAACACCTCAACCTCAGAGGCTGTTCTTCCCTTGTACGCTCATCAGCCCAAGAGGCAATCCACCACCACCACACCGAGTAGGGTATTACACCACAACGGTGGTTCAGTATAAATCTCGTGTTCTCTGTGTTGCATTCCGAAGTTCTCCCGAGATATTAGTGAGCTAGGGCGTGGATCGATAGGAGGGAAAGACTTCGTGCGCACCCTAGAGTTCGAACCTTAAGGGTTTTGCCGGAACCCCACATCCGACAGTAATGATTATATCCGATTCGGACTACGCCCTCCGGTTTATATAGACATCGGAGGGATCTAGGGTTACATAGAGTCGGTTACACAAGAAAGAATCTTCATAGTTGGTCGCCTGGCTTGCCTTCAACGCCAAGTAGAGTCCAATCCGGACACGGGTAGAGTCTTCGGCCTTCATGTCTTCACAGCCCATCAATCCGGCCCATGGATAATAGGTCGGACGCCCGAGGACCCTTAGTCCAGATCTCGCGCCTCCCTTGTCCACCCGACTAGGCGAGGGGCACCCCCCCGGCCGCCCTCTTTCCACTAAGGCCCATTGTTGCCCATTAATCTTCGGGGTCCGAACCCCGAACTCCGAAAATGCCCAACCTATCCGAAACCATTCCGTGTCCAAACATAACCTTCCAATATATCAATCTTTATGTCTCAACTATTTTGAGACTCCTCATCATGTCCGTGGTCTCATCCGGACCCAACAAACTTCGTTCATCAAAACACGAAACTCATAATACAAATTGTCATCGAATTTTGCGCGGATCTACGGGTTCGAGAACTATGTAGACATGACCAAGACACATCTCCTAATAACCAATAGCGAACCTGATGCTCATATTCTTACAATTCTATTTAAGATCTTTATCTTAAACCGCATAACAACATACGTTGTCCCCTTTGTCATCGGTATGTTACTTTCCGAGATTCGATCGTCAAGATTATAACCTAGTTCAATCTCGACGCAAGTCTCTTTATTGTTCCAGAAGCATCATCCCGCAACCAACTCATTAGTCACATTGCCAAGGCTTATAGTGATGAGTTTACCGAGGGGCTCAGAGATACCTCTCCCGACAATCGGAGGGCAAATCCTAATCTCATCTATGACAACTTAACAAACACCATCAAGACACGAGAGCATGTTTATAATCACCCAGCTTATGTTGGATGTTTGATAGCACACAAGTGTTCCTCCGTATTCGGAGTTGAATAATCTCAAGTCATAGGAACATGTATAAGTCATGAAGAAAGAATAAAAAACTAAACGATCATAGTGCTAAGTAACGGATGGTCTTTTTCCATCACATCATTCCCTAATGATGTGATCCGCTCATCAAATAACAACACATGTCCGTGGCTAGGAAACTTAACCATCTTTGATTAACGAAGCTAGTCTAGCAGAGGCATACTAGGGACACTCTGTTTGTCTATGTATTCACACATGTACTATGTTTCCGGTTAATACAATTCTAGCATGAATAATAAACATTTACCATGATATAAGGAAATATAAATAACAACTTTATTATTGCCTCTAGGGCATATTTCCTTCATTAGTATGACAATGAGCTCGAGTTGTGGGACATGTGATCTGACACGAAAGACGTGTCGTTCAGACAAGTCGTCATCATTTTGTTGGATAGCGGTGATGCATGAGGTGGCGCGTCAACAACTATGTTTAAGGCGTCGTCAAGGGTGGTGCCGATAGACTGTGTCTGGTGTACTCGACACTATACAACATCGGCACACCTTCGTGCTCGGTTCCAGCTACTACCATTTATGTGGACATGAGTTTACTCGGTGTTGGGTAAGATCGATGCTTCTTCGTATTTGATGTCGGTATCGACATGCCGTTGTGCTTGGACAAGTTAGAGTACATGTTTAATGTATTTTGTAGCTTTGGGCACCAAAGTAACCGCACTAGACAGGTCAAGGTACTGCAAGTGTGTTTACCTCTTTTTATAAATAAAATTTCATCTTTGGGTGGGCGGCTAGGAATCTCTGCCCGCTCTTTAGTCAAAGATTCATATAACACACCATCGGTTATCCATTTGATTCCACTACGTGGATGGATGAGAATTGTGGCATAGAATTGCATTATGAGCTCTTCATGCCAAGGGGGTTGGGCTTCTGACATAGACTTGTCAGGATCCAAGGTTTCAAAGTTTTGGTGTGCACATGTTAGATGTTTTTATGCTTATTAATGAATTCCAAATCAATATATTGCATAACATGGATCGTTGTGTCTTTGTCAAACCAAATAGTCTCATAGAGATCATGCTGCTCGGTAGTATAAAATATGGGATTTATGGTAGTCTTGTTATCTACTGGGGCATATGGATCGTTGTTTTCCAATGCTTTTAGTCTTTCTTTGTCATCATAATAGGCAGTTGGGTCCTAAGCTTCCTGAGGCGGGTGTCGGTGTCAAACCCGGGGATCGGGGGGTCCCAACGTGCCTAAGGCGGATGGTAAGGAGGCGGGGACAAAATATTTACCTGTGTTCGGGCCCTGATGGAGGTAATGCCCACTTCTCCTTGATTGATCTTGATATATGAGTATCACAAGAGTTGATCTACCACAGATCGCAAAGGCAAACCCTAGAAGCTAGCCTGTGGTATGATTGTTGTTGTCCACGAACTAAAACCCTCCAGCTTTATATAGACACCGGAGGGGGCTAGGGTTACCGAGGGTTACAAGGGAGGAGATCTACATATGATTGCTGCTTGCCTTCCACGCCAAGGAGAGTCCCATCCGACACGGGTCAAGTCTTCAATCTTGTATCTTCATAGTCCAACATCCGCCAAAGGATATAGTCCCTGTCCGAGGACCCCTAATCCAGACTCCTCAATAGCCCCCGAACCAGGCTTCATTGACGGGAGTTCGGCGCGTAGATTTGTCTTCGCATTGCAAGGCTTCTTCCTCCAATACCCATAGAAGATCTTGAACACAAGGATAGTGTCCGATTCCAAAACAAGTTCCACATACCACCGTAGAGAGAATAACATTTCCACAAATCTAATCTGCTGACGACTTTTCATAACGTGACATCACACCACGCCCCGATCATTATCCAAACCGTTTTCAATCGCCTGCCACTACACATTTTATGCAGGCGATTTTATTGGCACGCCTTGTCGGGAGATGTTCCCCTTATTACGGGATTTCATCAAACGGATGTGGGTAACCCAATCATGCCCGCTGGTATGACTCTTTTAGGCAAGTCCAAACGGCCACGCGGAGGACGCTTGATATTCATCCCTTGATAAAGAGACCAAGGTTGTCCCTTTTTCTTTTGTACTGACGAATCCTTCCCCACCGGGTTCCAACACCCAAGGTTTGGCTAGGCCCGGGACCTACAATCATGTCCGGTCCAACCTTCAAGGTGGGGGTCCTCCCCCGAAAGGGACATAAAGAAGCTAAGAGAGGCTAGGTATTTGACCAACGAAATTACACAAAGTTGCCGCCGAGGGCAGGTCATTCCCACCCCAACCAGGGGTGTCGATTCGCCTCCCACTTCCTCCGAGGGCTAGGTGGATTTCCATGACGCCCCGATTCCGCCCTTCACATCTCATCGCTCATCGGTGTGAAGCCTTCCCACGATCCCCACATTCGCTTATGGCTCAAGACCTTCAATGAGTCAAGATGATTGACGGACGACAAGGCGGTGGCGCCAATAAGAAAGGCCCATGTTCCATAGCCAAAGGGTTCTTCCCGGAGGTGTCCAGCTTTATGGCAACAGAGGGTTTTATATCACAGCCTCCCGGGCTTGGGTAGCCCCGCCGCCGCACTTGCCACAACCGACGCATGGATCAACAAGGGCTGGACTGGGGCTAGTAAATGATGTGCCGAATTGCAAGTCGATCCGAGATCTCCCAAGAGATGTCACTTCCGGTAATGCAAGTCATGCTAGTTCGTCGAGTCCCACCTTGCAAACGCCGACCCTCCGTATGTGGGAGATCAACCCGGAAGGACCCGGAGCTATTCAGCACTTCCTCGCATGACCCAAAGAGATGTACAAATTGTTCTTCGACCGAAATAAGGTGTCCGACACCACCGAGGATGCGGTTAGCTGCAATCGCCCGTATACCCAAGCAAGTAGTTTTGTGGCCAACACGTTGTCTTTAATTTATCACCACATCATCCTAAAAGTCGCTTTGACCAAGACCGATAAAAAGGCGAAGATGATCGTGTCCGCCCCTTCCGAGGGCTCACCGGATCCGTATAGCCAGATGTTGAGCTTGGCTTTATCGCGCCATCGGGAAGATAAAGGAGGAACAAAGAGGCCGAGAGAGCCTCACTCACTTTTCATCCAAACCCAATGTTCCTCAAGGAGGATAACGGGGAAGAATCAAATTCCTCTCCCCGGAAGGAAGAGGACCGCTCAAGACTTGGAAGTAATGGTTCCAAGCAGGAAGAACTTTGTCGGAGGGTCCACCCCGGAGGGCATCCTCCCGACAAGCAAGAAGGGGACCAGCCCTCACCGAGAAGTAAACGAAAGTTACTTTTAGTAAACATATCCCGCTTCATTTCGAGGACGAAACCGGCATCTTCTAGTTTGATCGCAGCCCTTCTCGACAGAGTTCGCTTCGGGATCTTCTTCCGAGATGATGGAGAGCTTAAACACCTTCCCATGCCTCCCCGCGGAAGCGGCACCGAGGTGCCGCATGGAGGATTTCCCTCCGCCAAGGCCGGGGTAACCTTCCCAAGTCCGAGTATTCGGCCCAAGGAGAGCCGTAAAGAGTCCGAACCGCCCGAGATCGGATACCGATGAATCTTCCGGAGCAAGCGTGTCTCGAAATGCATCGGGCTCTAATGGGTTGGTTGAGAGGATTTATCCGAAAGCGGGTTGCATGAAGCTTTTTTGAGTTCCATCAAAGGCTTTGGGCGGAAATAGTCACTACAAAAAAAAAGACAAACCTGCATTTTACGAATTTTTTTTTTCACAATACCTTCTATGACGATAATTAAAACCCGTATCATCATAGATGGGGGGCCCTACTTATGATAAAAATCATGACCAAATCCCCCGGGGGCCGGAGACGCATGCATGTCATTTTTTATACGGAGAAAACCGTAGAAGCGAGGGGAGGAAAATTTGGAGCCCGACGGGAGGTTGGGCCGAAGCGGCTGCTTTCTCAAAGCGCTGCAAGGGTAGCTGGCTCTAATCAACCCAAGCAGGCATTGGGCTCTAATCAACCCGAGCACAAAGCAGGCCGCTACATGAACCCGAGGATTGATCGATGGATGTTAACGAACCCGACGAAAGGATTCTTCGCCAAATGCTAATCGCCGATCGATTGATGAACAAGGAGCGCTCCGGGGTTGATGAAAAGGAGCGGGGCGCGTTTTCGGATGAACAGACCCTGGGTGCGGAGGCTGATGAACAGAGAGTGGAGGGTGGTTGAACAGACCCCGGGTGTGAAGGGCTAATGAAAGACGGTGGAGGGGTGCCCGTGGAGGGGGGTTGAACAGAGCCGGGGAGAAGCGCACGGGAGGCTGGATGAAAGAGCCCGGGAGGCCGGAGGAGGTCGAGGTAGCCCGTGGAGGCCGGGGAGGTCGAGGGGAGATGAGTGTTCCCGGAGTCCTGCGGCGGACGCCACACCTCCCGGCGAACAGACCCCATTTCACCGTAGGAGGTCCGTTGGCCCATTTTGGGACGCCACACCCTCCCGGCAACAGACTCCTCCACCGAGGAGGTCTATTTCTCCGCTTTTGGGGACGCCCCCCTCCCGATCATCAGACCCCGTTTAACGTGGCCGGGAACACAATGCCGCTTCTCCCCAGCGGACGCGGCCCCCGCTTCATCCCCGCCCGGCCCGCCTCCCGGCGAACACGACGACGCATTCCGCTCCACCCGCCGTTGGCCTCACGCCCGCTGCCTCCCGGAACACGACGATTCCCTGTTTCCCATGAACACGACGACGACGCTGCTCCGTCCACCCAGCCATGCACCGGCCGGCACGATGCGAGTAGGCTTGGACCCCCCGAACACATACATTCGATTTTCTTCTTGCACCTTTGGCCGGTAGCGGGAATGCCGGGCGCCTTCCACCACGAACGGCGCTTCTACATCCCAAGATGTAGCCCGCCAGGATGACAATGCTAGACGCTCACCGGTGGGTCCCGACCGTTAGGGCCCCTTGCCCGCGAAGATTAGCCGGGTCCCAAAAACGGGGGCAAATTGTTTTGTTTTTTTGCCCGGACGCACTTCCTTGCGCGGTGGCGGGGGTCCCAGAGCTGGGGTAATCATTTTTTTTGCCCGACACACTTCCCGCGGAAAGATGAAGCGGTGGGTCCCAGCGTGGGGAAACATTTTTTCAAAAACAGGGGCCCGTCCGTGGGTCCCTGCGTGGAGGAATCATTATTTTCCACGTAATAAGGAGGAACTTCGCCGTGGACCCATTGCCCCTCCAGTACAACCCAATCCGATGGAAGCGCTCGACCACGTTGACCAGGCCGGCCAGAGACCACGGCGGGTGGACGCCAGGCCTAGGAAGGGACGAAGGAGTCGGACGCGAAAAAGCCCGCGGGAGAGGAGTACGAGGGTTCACCGTTGCCGGTGAGGGGCGCCGCAGGCCCGCCAGCGGAATAGAAGGGGTGAGGCTCCCGGGCAAGACACCGCCATGGGAGGCAGGAGCATGGCACGACCGCTTTTTGGGCGGCCGGAGCAAGAAGACCAGAGGTTGAAGAAGCACCACCCGTTGGATGGACATCCACGGCTAGAATCGCTCATATTGACTAAGTTGACAAAGCCCTCCCCCCCAACTTAGTTGGCCCACAAGTCATCCTCCCACTATGGTGGGTCCCACAGGGGGTATTCATTTTTTGTCGTAATAAGGAGGACTTCCTTCGTGGAAGATATAGCGTGGTCCGACATGTCGGGGGAACTTTTTTGAAATAAGGCCCTTCCGGTGGGTCCCAAAGGTGGAGGAATCATTATTTTATGCCGATAGTCCACGCCGATGGATGTCCTCGTGACCATGTTGACCAGGCCGCCGAGAGCACCATGGGGTGGACGACGGGAGGCCTAGGAAGGAACGCACGGAGCCGGGAAGACTGGAATTTAGGGGGGAGAGAATTTTTCCCCGCCAAAATGGAAGTAGGGTGGGGCCCCGGTAGGGTCGGCCGGCGCAGGGCCCCACGGAGGCGGAGCAGAGTCCCACCGAGCTGGTTTGGGCGGGGAGCAAGAAGATCGATATTGGAAGGAAACGGCCGCTGGATTAACATCCAACGGTCACCGTTAGATTCAAATTTAGCCCTCCATTCCAAAATAATCGTAGTTATAGGATTTTCAAGTGTCAAAATTTCAAAAAGAAGCGGATAATTTAATGAGGTTTTCAAACATACAAGGTCAAATATAACGTTGTCTATTTAGGTCAATCCTCATAGTTCAAGAGTACTCTAAACGTGAATGCTTGTGTTTCAAAATTTCGAACGGTTACCAAAGAGCCTCTATCGCTCTCAAACGCTGAGACCAATGTTTGGTAGTACAAGGAAATTACTTTTCTAATAACTCCGACCCGTGAAACCTACCGCCCGACGTCCAGGTCTAAACCGTAGGTTGTAGCTTCATCTAGACGCCACGCAACCGCCTCAAAAACATTCATACACAATGGCCGCCTAAGCACACATGCACGCCAAATCGCTCCCGCCCACTATTTGGGACACTGGATTACCATCCTACCTCGACCAAGAAGAGGGTCCGAATTTAAGAGGGGGCAAAGTTTGTACTTTCCCAAATTTCAAACAAGCCCCATCTTCTGCTCAAAAAGCCAAAACAAGCGTGCCCTGCATCAAACATGGTTCCCCCACCCGTCCGATTCCCATTCATACCATGGGCGCCAAAACTACCTTCCACCACCGTGAAACCTCGGGCGCCTCCGTCCGCCACCCCATCCCACCCATCAACCGCCGCCTCCTCCATCACGCCGAGCGATACCCGACGCCGCTGCCCACCGCAACTCAACCGCAACGCCTCCACGGCTAGTAGTTGAAGCCGAGGCCGAGCCGCCCATACCCGAGCCAGTTCAACCACGCCATCTCGCGCCTCACCGCTGCCGCCCAACTTCGCCACCTCCACCGCACCGAGTTGTTCTCACGCCGCCCTTCGCCGCCGGATCTCGCTTCCTCCGCCGACATACGGCCACGGCAACACAGTAACAATTTGGCCATGGGTTCCCAAGCCTGCACCTCCGTAACATCGGTTCCCAGAAAAGAAGAAGATCGCCGACATGTGGAGGTGACCACACCGCAACCAAAAAGGTACTTCTTCCTTATTCGCGCAAATCTTGCCTCTGCTGCACGGTATTCATCCCACGTAAGACACTAGTTGACCGCTTCTTCTTGATACTAGATGTTCTTAGTAACTCGCATGCACAGGTTTCTCCTCATATACTATTTCACCTTAGCTAGAGGTCCGTCACCAATTTCAATGACTCAATTAATATCTCGCTAATGTGCTAGGCATTTAATTATTAAGGAAGCGCCTGGTGTTTATCTTAGGCGCAAAGTGCCTAGAGCACTGCCTCGATCCGAGGTCGGCCGGGATTAAAGGGATGGCCTGGGGCGCCAAGCAAGCAACGGCGGTGGTGTGAGGTCGATGGAGGGCGGGCGGCGGAGGCAGGGTCTCGCCGGTGGTCGCTGGCGGTTCGAGAAAGATCGCCAACAAGGATCGTGGAGGTAGATAGGCCATCCGCCTGCTCTTATAGATCGGACGTTCATTAAAAAATCGACCTATTTATTTTCAATGATCGTTATCTTAGATATGACCACATGTGGTGGTGTGCCGGAGGAGTACCGATTTCTGTGCTCATATATTACAAAATCATACGGAGTAGAATCTAATTTTGTTTGCCATGCAATGTTGTAGAGCTATCATATGTCTCTCGTCATTTATTTTTCAGCCACCTATCTCTGCTATTTACAAAGGCACTAGTTCTACACACTTCACCCATACTCTCACTATTGTGTTTTTATGCAAGGGTATTTCAGACTCGCCTCGAGAGAAGCAAAAGAAAGAGAGAAGTCATGCCAATCCTACGCTAGGCAAGACACGTTACATCGCTATAAAGGGTGCAGTGTCAGAGATGGAGACGTAAACGAGTTCGAGTTGATGACTCGCCGCAATGAACCACCATCCTGTGTGCTTGCTTTAACTCTTCGTGTCATATGTGGTTGCATGTTCCATATGGTGTCTAGCTTGTATTCGAAAGGCCGAAGTCGGTCTTTATTAAGATAAGGAAAGATATTTTTTACATGAACCACCATCCCGTGAGCACCAGAAGACAAATAGCTAGTCAGGGTACTGGCCGAGCAGCTGACAAGCCCAAAGAAAGATAGGCATCACCGAAGCCAACTAAAAGTCATGATGGTGGCTAGCAGCCCGCCTCCCACCAGGCTCTCAGTCCTAGATGATCATGTTCACCACTCCAACCGGATGTCTAGCTTGTATTGCTTTCCATTTGGTTAAATTGCATCCGCTTAGCTTACACATTATACCTTTGAATATGACATGCCTTTCCTTTTTACATACTAGTACATCTGTATTAACCATGTTCTTACATCAAACTAATGTTCTTGTGTATCCCTCATCAATCACTTATGACGAGGCAGTGCAAGGACTACCTCATTTAAAGAATGCAGCGCCGCCTCCCGACATGATTCTCAAGAAATGAAATGCTAGATGAAGATAGTGAACGTAGCTCAGAGTTGATTACAACATTTCTACACTAGCATCGCAGGTGCTTGCTCTAACTTGGCAGCGTGATATGTGGTTGCATGTTGCATATGGTGTCTAGATTGTAATTCTTCCAATCTGTTAAACTGCATGTGCTAGTCTCCGCTTAGCTTATACATTATACCCTAATGTGACATGCCTTCCTCGTATTTAGTACATAGTACATCTGTCTATTAAGCATGTCCTTACATAAAACTATTGTTTTTTTGTATCCCGTGATCAATCAATATGACGAGACACCTTTAGTATATGCAGTGCGATATTAGTTGCATCTTTCATATGATTTATAGCATGCGCCGCTTCTAATTTGTTGAAATTCCATTTATGATGCTTAACTTGGCAGAGCATATTGGTTGCATCTTTCATGTGGTGTCTAGCTTGCATTGCTTCTATTTGCTGGAATGGTTTCTGCTAGTTTACACAAACAGTTGTGAACATGCCATGCCGCCTGTTTCATATATTCCATCCCGTATCATGTGTTTGCCTTTACATCAAAGTAGTGATTGTCAAGATCATGCATGAATGAGTTCTCAAGAGAGAATTTTCTTGGATTTTGCGCAAGAACTCCTCTTTGTAGATGCTGCACAACATAGTGATCACATCAAACATCTAAATATATAAGAATGTGCTGCAAGTTTAGTAGATTACGATGTATAAGCTGCAAAAGATCGCACTTACTTGATATAAGGTAGTATCTCGTGACGTTATTCAACACATACCAAACCATTTTGTCCAAATCTTTAGGTTTGTCCTCTTGTCGACTCTTCCTTGTAACTCTAATGTAATAATCGAAAACATTGAGCCCGGATTGTCTTCACCCACCTCTTTGCTAAGTCTGATCACCTGTTTCAATGTATTTTGAGCAGAATGTCAACGCTTCTATAGCAATGTAGGCCTCTCGCAATGGAACCCTCGGTCTAGCTCGTTCCTAACATAGCCCTTGAAAGTGCCCCGCTTTCAATAGGGTACATCCAGCCATACTGATCGACCTCTAAGTAGTGCCTCATTAGGTAGATGAACAACCAAATGCACCATCACATCAAAGAAGGTCGGAGGATATATCTTCTCAAGGTCGATAGGATAGTTGGTATCTTGTCTCTAAGATGCTCCAAAGCATCTATCCTGATATTTCTACTAGAGTTCCTCAAGAATTGTCCCAACTCGCAAATCTGCTCAGATAAGTCGTATGCCCAATCCTCTAAGGATAACAGTAAAACCCTTTGAAGTAGGACGGGCAGTCATGAGTTTTCAACCCTTGTACCTTGTTTCCATCTCAGACCGACTCTCCTTTCGTGGTTGGAAGCAAATCCATGTGGGAATCTCACACGTGATGTGACCTCGCAGAATCTTTTTTTTTACCTTGTCCAAGACGCACACAGCCGGTGCCATATCCCGTGGTTTACCTTCATCTTGCACCTGCAAATCCTTTCTCGATACCTAGGTGTGTCAAATCAATCCTAGATTTTAAGGTATCTTTCGCCTTGCCTTCAATGTTAAGAAGTGTGCCGATAATGTCACATATATTTTCTCGATGTGCATCACATCAAGATTATGCCGCAGATCCAAATCTTTCCAATACTCCAAGTCCCACAAAGTGGACCACGGTAAACAATAATCTCTCTTCTACCGTGCCATGCTTTTTCCTCGCTACCATTACTGTGATGGTTTCTCGTGTAATATGCCCGCCTTCTAATTCCACTTGCAACTCATCGGCGGTGAGCCTTTTTGCGATCACGGTTTTCATGCTTTGCATTGAACACATGTCTTCGGTATTTTCTAGGATGCGGCTTGTCCTTGGCAAGGAAACGTATGGTGTCCAATGTAACAGATCTTGCTAAGTATTACGATGACAAAGATTCTTGCCACAACTAACACATGCATTGTAACCATGTGTCATTCGCCTCGACATAGTGCCCAAAGCCGATAATCATGGATGCACCAAATTACAACAACACGCAGAAAGAAATCAGCTGGTGGGCTGCTATATAGGTCTCGAGTGAGAACACCTTCCATAGCTATTGAAGTTCCTCCACAAGAGGCTCCATGAACAAATCAAAATCCTTTCCAGTGACTTTTTGGACCTGGATGAGCAAGGCCATCATGTAGTTTGATTCTTTGGTGCGACATTTGGAGGCATGTTGTAAGGGATAATAAGCACCGCCACATGCTATATGTGGCGCCTGTGGCCAAATGGGTTAAATCCATCCAAGCTAAGCCAAGTCTAATGTTTCTTGGGTCAAGAAGAAACTCTTTGTGTTTATCATTGAAGCTTTTCCACTCACTACCATGAGATGGATGGCTCATTACATTCTCGATCTCTCAGATCTCTGGTTCCTAGAATGCCACAAGACATCCTCTCTTGTTTCAAAGATCATGAAACAACCTCTCGCAATCTTGGTGTAATTGAAAATGTCTCGTAACATTATGAGGAATCCTCTTCACAGCATCGCCATCTTTCCATCTTGATGATTTGCATTTCGGCATTCACTTGTTGGCATAATCCTTCCGAATGTAACACAATTATTCTTACAAACATGGATCATATCATATCCAATTCCAACTGCATGAAGGAAATTCTTCATTTTATCAGAGGTGTGTGGCAGCTCAGACGATCTGGAAAGATTTGTGGAAAGTAGCCAACATCGTGATCGAATGATTTGTTGGTCATCCGCCAGATGTCTTCACCAAGAAAGGTGACCATAGCTGAGAATATCGATAGCTTATTTCCGGGTGACAAAACGCTTGCATTGTTCCAACATGCGGCCCACCATTTTTCTTCCGCAGTGAAAGTTCACGGAATGCACGAGCATTTCGTAGCATTGTTTCAATGTTGGTCAAACTCATCGCCCGCCACCACCACCTCCTCCTCCTCTTCCACCGAGCATCAAAAGATCAAGATGGTGATCGTCGCTTCCACGTAGTCAATAACATTGACGCTCACAGCTTCACCATGATGAACCCACCTAGTATATGTGACCGACATCCCATACAAGTGTAGATGATTTTGCACAGTTGAGTGAGGTCTTGTAACTGAATTCATACAAATGCTACACGGGCAGAGCACATCTGATTTCGACCACCGTACTAGCTCGATAAAGTTCATGAAGTTTTCAACCCCTCGACATATGCAATGAGAATCTTCGAGCAGAAGTTATCCAAGTCCTGTCCATCTCTTAGACATACAAATTAGTTCTTCTACTAGATATTACAGAAAACATATATGCTTTTTATGAAGTCCAGTAAAAAATACCTAGGTCGATGTCTAAAGCTATGGCAAGATATTTGGACGAAAGCAGATCTAAGTAACTAAATATATGTAAAGCTAATTCAGCAAACAGATTTGAGTGCTAAATTATGGCAGGCTGTTTCAGCAGTCAATGAGGCCGAGCACAGCCATCGAACTATCAAGGCCATCGCAGCAACAAAGATCGAGTATAAAACGTGTAGAGCTATTTCACCCAATGATTGGCTACTAGACCATGGCACCTCACATCACAATAAATATATGGCAGGATATTTTAGCAACTAATCGGCCTTGGCATGCCATCTCAGCTAAGCAGATTGAGTGCAGAAAGAGCAAGGAAGCTTCTAAGGCAGCATATTGACAAGAAACTACTTCGCAAACAAAGGAGATTAACAACGCTCATCAGCTAACATTCAGCACTACACCGACATGAACGGGCCTCAGTCTAGAATGCGCTGCATCGTGGGAGAAGCTGACCGCCGCGGCCTCCACACGAACGTCGCCAATGGTGGCGGCGCTATCGCCGCGGCGCCCACAAGAACGTAGCTGAGGTGGCGGCGCGGCTAGAGGACGGCAGCCTACGAGCGCATCAGGAGCGAGAGGATCGCCAAGGCCCCTCGACGAATCTGCGCGCCGCACGATCGGCGCCAAGGGAGGGCGGCTTGGCGGTGTAATGGAGTGGAGGGGGGACGGGGAGGGGTTTGGGGAATATTATTGGTTAGTTGGTCAAGGGCGTTGAATCGGATTTGGGGGAGTTTTGTGTGGGGGAGGATTTTCGTGGGGGGAGGATTTTCGCCATGGGCGGGGAGTTTGGCGATGGTCGGTTTCTCCAAGTGCAGTCCCACGTGTCAGTGAAGAGGCAAGCCAAAGCGCATTCCGTTTGCGTGAGCCGTGTGTAGGACCGAACGTGTGTGGGGTGCAATGCGACCGCGACAGGAGTGCTATGAGTGTACCACCTTTTTTCCTTTTAAACTAGGTGCTTCGCCCCATCAAAAAAAAATTGTTGCTTCGCGTGATCCACCGATACTACTACTATTAATCCGGTAATCCCGACTAAAACGGCGTGGCCGGGTCTTCTCCCGCGCGATATGCTGGGAGGTTGGCTTAGTTGGGTTTTTTAGATTTGTCTCGGTTCAATAAAAAGCAGAGTTGGTGATGATGGTGTGCCTGGTAAGATGTCATCCTGCAATATAGGCCGTCCGATCTATATCTAATGATAGGAAGGAAACTATGACAATTTACCCGCACTCCTCTCCACATTTGCAGATAAGGCTTTCCTCGCTCATCCTTTTCTCCCACAAGATCTTGATCTTCCGCAACGCACGGGCATCTTGCTAGTACTCCTACAATATGTATATTATTGTGAAAGTTCATATACACCGCCGAGATTAATGCAAACACGGCAGATTTTCATTACATTTCAACTTTTATAGGACAGAAAATAAAAGAAACCCGACCTAAACCTATTCTACTACGGCGCATCGACGCCCTCCATCTGCGATCTCTATGTACGGGGCGGGTTCAAGACCCGTGAAGTGAAGGTGCTCCATGAGGAAGAGTAGAACACGGGATACGGACTGCCAGTTGGCACACCATGCCCGCCGCCCCATGCCCTACTCATCCTCGGAGGAGTCCCCGACCGGCGGTGCCGGACGTTGACGGCGGCAAGTAGGACGAATGGCTGATCGGTTCTGCTGCCGGGCAGCCAGCGTGGCTACCAGCAGCGGTCGCTGGTCAAGGTCTGCCACGCTGGCTATTAAGGCCGCGAGAGGCGAACTTGAGCGAGGGCGGCGACCTCGAGCTTCATCCCTCAAGACAAGCTCTCCCGCAGAGCGCTCGTGACTTGCGGTCATGGCGGATGTGGTGCCGTAGGAGGACGGCGCGCTATGGTGTGGAGGTTAGCTGCTTGCCGCTTAAGTAAGCGATTCCGTGAGGCCAAGCGTCCGGCGCGCCATTAAGTCACCGGAGTTGGTTCCTGCACCGAGCCTCTTAACGACTACATACGAACGGACGCATATGAATGCGGCAACTCGCACCGCTAGGAATGCAACGCCGACGGCGCGAGGGACGAGGGTTTGGTGTGCCGTGGTAGTCACCGCGGTCGCGGGCAACGTTGGAGATGCCTTTGCTCAAATGTGATCCCCAGCATGTCATTGAAAAGCAAGATGACCCGCATGGTCTCAGTCCAGAGGATGCAGTTGGTCGCTTACACCACTCGCGGATGCGTCATGGGCGCCTGCATCCTCGACGAGCCGGGTGTTGGGTGTGTTTGGATTGGGCCAAAGTGCACCTTACCAAAATTTTGGTCATGACCCAAAGATTGGTCTTTGTTTGATGGTTGCCATTTTTTTGGCATGCCAATGAACTCTAGCCAACTCTAGTTCATTTTTCTTGCCAATGTCGGCCAAATCATGGGCAACCAATACCTCAACCAAAATTTTGGTCATGACCCAAAGATTGGTATTTGTTTGATGGTTGCCATTTCTTTGGCATGCCAATGAACTCTAGCCAACTCTAGTTCATTTTTCTTGCCAATGTCGGCCAAATCATGGGCAACCAATACCTCAACCAAAATTTTGGATACCCAATGCTTTGATGGGCAACCTTGGGCACAAACCAAACATATCGCTGGTCGTGCCACGCACTAACGCCACCCCCGCACACCGAAACCAACCACGCCTAGCGACGATATGAGCGTGTTGCTCACCGCGGTCGCCGTCGGTCCAGGCGGCGGTGCTGGAGCTGCACTCCGTTGTTGGCCCCAACGACCCACATGAACGGGTTGTCGGTGGCGAGGAGGTCGGGCCAGCTCCTCCATTGGACTAGTCTCTGCCACATCGTCTCCACGGGTGTGCCCCACATGTCGGTTTCGCTTTTCCGCCATATTCGAAAGTGTTAGTGTTCAAGCAGTGACATTAGGCCTTTCACTATGTAGGCCAAGCGAGACAACTTATTGTTTATTTGAGCCGCTCAAGTGTAATCATGTGGCATTTGCTTATTTCTCATTCCTCTCCAACCCTCTTCTCCATCGATCATGTCGCCTCCAATGAGTCCATCCTCCCGCATGCCTCATTTGAACATTCCACGAGTATCATTCGCATGTACCCACCCTAGTCCTCTTCAATAGATCTCCTGACCCAGATGAAATCGAGAGGGAACGAGTGGGGTAACGTGATACCTAAGGCGGATTCAAAATTTTGAACCGTGATCATAGCATCCGCAAATCATATATAAAGGGTATTCAATGTTCGCTTGCTTTTGAACGCATAATATACTCCTCCTATCCTTTCTAGTTTATATATAAGTTTCATGTGTAGTCAAAGCATCTCTACTATGATCAAAAAGGTATCAACATTCAACAACGCCCAATCAATATTGTTAGATTCAGATGTACCCTAGATTTGTACTTAGATGGTTTCCAATTTGACTATTGACAAGATTAATAGTACATGAGATGTATAATGTGAAAATTATATCATTGGAAACTCCTTTCACAAACTAAATTGACCGTATGCTTTGTGTAAGTTGCATGTCATATATTATTACTCTAACATTTGGTCAAAGTTAGCCTCAAAAAAACGATTAGACCCTGTATGCTTTGTGTAAGTTGTATGTCATATATTATTACTCTAACATTTGTGTAAGTTGCATGTCATATATTATTACTCTAACATTTGGTCAAAGTAGTATAGTGGAAGTGGATCCTCCGACGAGGTATCCCTGCCTTACCCTCCCTTTCGGTCACTTATCGGGCGGACCCCATGCTTGCTAGGCCCCGCATGTCGCTTACTCAATGGGTTCGCCACATCGGGATCCTCATCCGTAGTATACCCTCTGTTTTTATTTACTCCGCATAAAACGGAGGGAGTGGTGGTATAATAAATGACGCGGCGGGAGGGGAGGGACGCCGGTTTGCTCTCAATCGCGGTCCCACAAGCGAGCAAAACGCAAGACGAAGCGCTCCATTCGGTGAGCGACGTGGAGGGTCCAGCGTGCCGGGCTGCAACGCTAACGCGACAAGAGCGATGTACAGTAAAACCGATTGACCGGTCGCCACCGAACCACTATTCACACCGTAACCTTCACGCCGCCCACGCCAGCCACCGCCCTAAAACCACACCAAATCTCCAGCCCATTCCCCACCTTTCGATCCCTAGCCCGCATCAAGCGCCCCTAGTTTGCCGAAAGCCATGGTGCACCGCAAGATCACTTACTACAAGATGTCGACGCCAAGCGCCACAGAAATCCCGGGCGGCGGTCGGGCGCCATTGCACTCCGCTTCTAAGCTCGCTGGCGGCGGCCAATCCTCGAAGTTCTCGGAGCCAAGCTACGAGGAGGAGGAAGCCGATCCAATGTTCATTGCGGAGGTCGCGGTAGCAGAAGGCCCCGATGGGTATGAGACGATGGACGCCGATTTCATGTTAAGGCCCGAGTCCCCATGGTGCAAAGGACCAGCGGTTCAACATGGCGATACTAAAGGAGGACCGGAGGCAGAGGCTCAACTCGACGCGAGCGCTGGCGATGCCACTCGCCATCGAGGCTCTCCGCAGGGGAACCGGATGTCGTGGATGTGAACCGGCGGCGGAGGCTCAACTTGAGGCGGAGCTGCAGATGCCGCTGCCATCGAGGCCCTCCCCAGCGGAACCGGACGCCCCGACATGAACCGGGCGGCAGAGGCTCGACTCGACACAGAGCGCCGGATGCCGCTCTCATCGACGCCTCCTCGCAGCGGAACCGACGCCCTGGACTTGAACCGGGCGGCGGAGGCTCGACTCGACGCGAGAGCGGATGCCGCTGCCATCGAGGCCCTCCGCAGCGGAACCGACGCCCTCGACTTGAACTGGCTGTGTTCTCGTCCGCGGCAGAAGCGCCCAGACGCCCGCTTGAACGAGTAGCCGGAGGCCGAGGACAACCACGGTGCGGAGACACGCCGCAGCGACGGCTGGTTCAAGGCAGCCAAAGACGACGAGGCCGCTCTTTCCGCGAAAGCAAAGGATAGTTTTTCTTTATGTTGTTGTTTTTATGGATCTTTTGCTGTAAAAACATACTATATTTGTTATGCAAGTCGCGACTTGGGCAGTCTACCATTTCAGCGGTTGGATGAATATCCTACGTCTCCTAACCCTTCTTTCCTTCTTCCTCACCTCTTCTTCTTCCACAACAGACCACCGCACGGGCCGTACGGATACTCCCCAACATGAGTTGGATAAACATACTCTATGAACGAAAATTATGTGTCAGCGATAGGATGGCTGAGTTTGGTTTGTTCACATGCGCGACAAAGACGTGTCGCTGAGGGTGCGCCCTTGGTTGGGTTTATGGCGCGCATGAGCGATCAGGTGAGGGTGCGGTGCACTGCTGGGCGCAGGAGCGACTGCGGTGAGGGTGCGGTGCGACCGCGACACCGCTGCGCAAGTGTACCTCCTTCTCATTTTGAAAACTTTAGGCAAGCTTGGCAAAATGTGGGCGGTTTGGCAATGCAAGGCCTAGACCCAAACAGGATAAGTAATGACGCATTTAGGAGTACTAGTGTTAAAAAGAAAGGCGGGTTTTCCTTCATGGATTTAATCGATACAAATCCTCGCTTCACGGTCAATTAATGCGATTTTTTTCTCGAAAGACCAAAGAGCTAACCATCTCACTCCTCATCGCTTGATTAATGCAGCGCCATGCAAACCAACCTTCTCACTTCCGCATGCATGCAGGGATATTAATGTCCTTGGTTGCTAACCCCATCAATTTTGCCTCGATTAGTGTTAGTGGCCCTTGCAAATTGTAATTTTGATATACTGGCCTTGTGTACAAAAAATGGAGGTAGTAACTATATTTGACTTCCTTCCCATTGCGTGACGTCGATGATATTTTTTTTTTGTGGTTTGGTGAAGTGCGCTCGACGGAGAACACCATTGAGGGAGACCACGGTAAGTCGCTTCGCAGTGCTCTCGCAGCCGAGACAACCGCCTTTATTTGCATCCAGAAGTCCTTTACTAGTACTACTACTAGAGCGGTGAGATGGTTTCTCAAGAAGACGATGGAGAAGCGGAGTCAGCAAGAGTGAAATGATGGTTGCTTCGTCTGCTTTTGTGATTTGACGCCTCACCGCTTTGTGATTTGTGATAGAAGGACAGGGAGTAGACTCGTGCTCTATACTGTACTACATGCGCCCAAGCATGGGAGAAAGAGGAGACGTTGCATTTTTCTATTCCTTCAATCAATCAATCAATCGTGGAGCTTCGTTCCATCTTTTGGCTTTGGCAACACCGGCCACAATGGTTCCCACGATGCCAAAAGCTATTTTCACATTTGGCTACACATTGTGGATGCCCTTAACTGCACTAACTTGGTTTTGCTCCTGTGTGCTATCTATACAAATCTCAATTATATTGATCTAAAAATTATAGAATCAAGATTAGTAAAAGGAGGTGATTTTGCCGCTGGATGGCGGGGAGGTTTTTATTTTCGAGGACGTTGTCTCGGCGGTTTGCTAACATGAGGTCCCACGTCGTCGTTGCTTTACCAAGCCGATCCGCTGCCCACATGAGGCGTAACAACGCATAAGCAACACGTGGTTAAGTTGAAGAAGATGAGGGAGAAGCGGATTCAACAACGAGTGAAATGATGGTTGCTTCATCCTCCAACTTCTTTTTTAGCATTATTACTTCGCCTCCTCCAACTTAATCGCGGAAAGGTGCAGCTTTGTGATTTGACGCCTCATTGCTCATTACTACCGACGCCATGACCGGGTGCTTCACCCCGCTGCTCGCACAGTATTCGGATGGCACGTGGACCCTGTAGCTTGATGTCCCACATGTCGGCGAAGGGACTAGAAGATTTATGAAAGCAAGCGCCCACTCTACGACGGAGGAGTAGATTTACACGATGGCCCAATTGAATCGTCACTTGTATCAGATAGTACTATAGTTTTGCTGTTTCGCACGATCCATCGATACAAACCGATTAACAGGAAAGGGCGGATTTTTCCCGCCGTAGATGATAATCGCCATACATTTCAAAGGCAATTTTAATGTATGCAAACTGAATAATTATAAGTAACAATATGATATCTAGTAAAACTAAAAACACATATGATTTATTGTGTTAGAGTGTAGTAGTAGTGCTGTATTGCATAGTTGTTAGATGTAACATGCGAGAACATGTAGAGATGTAGTTTTCGAGGGCCTACAGAGAGAAAAGCGTAATACGGTCACCGAACTTCGAATAAGCTGATTACGGTCACTATATACGCTTTTGCGGTGATTATCCGGTCACTTGCTCACAGCTCAGCATCGGATTGCACTCTATTGACCGCCAAATAGTCTCCATGGCGCCATGTTGACTAGTTAAATTGACCACGCTCCTTGTGGGTCCCATTGCCGTTCAAGATAGGGAAAAGGTCGATAAACACAAATTTACGCAGCGCGATAAGGCTCCAAACCATGCATGCGGAATCACCTGGTTGTGTATGTGTCTGCTGTATTCCTGATGTGCGCATGCACGTGTAGGTTGAGCACTTGAGCGTGAGAGTGTGTGTTGGTCGGTGGTGTACTGTGTGCATGCATGCGCAAGTGTGCGTGTGGAGTGTTATGTATGCGTATGTGGCTGCGTGTGTACGCAGGAGTGTTGCGCATGCGTGGGTGCATGTGTTTGTGTGAGTGTTATGTGGATGCAGTTCGTGCATGCGCATGTGTGTGTATAATCACCACACCAGCTCCTGTGTGTTAAAAACAGACGGCTCAAAGATACCAATACAAGGCCACCTTGTCCGCTGTGCTCACGGTCATGACTTCAACCACCGCCCAAATATTTTTTTGTCGCTTGTTTTCATTCTTACTAGCAAGATGCCTACTAGTGTGTTGCACGTAACATCAAGATGCATTTGTATGACTTGTTTATCTTGTGAGAGAAAAGGATGAACGAGGGAAGGCCTTATTTGCAAATGTGGAGAGGTGTGTGGGTACTTTTGCAAAATTGCCATAGTTTCTTTCCTATCCGCCGATATAAATCGGACGGCCTATATTGCGGATGGCAAGCACACCATCATCACCAACTCTGTTTTTATAAGAGTGTATTTTATGTATTTTATAAGAGTGTAGATGTAGAGTAGATACAAGTCGATGTGTGGGCACGATGGTAGTGAGATAATGTGATGCAACACTAGAGGTGCCACGTGGAGCGCTTAATCGTCAACTAGTCATGTCATGAGCAAATACAGAGTTGTACGGTGAGCTCGTGGATCGTATAATAACCACTAAACGTAAACGGTGACCGAATGAGTGGATTATGAAGTCCAATGTATGATCGTGCTTTTCGCTTCAAATACAATGATCGCTATTGCATATATCGCGAGAGAAAGATGAAACACGCGTGAATTTTCTGGGGCTTACTTTAGAGGACTGGAGATAGTTTTGTGTGCATACGTGAAAGGGGCGCATAGGGGGTATGCGATGGAGAGAGAGATGCTCTTCGCTTTCTTTATTATGACTAACTTTGTATATAGTATAAAAATATACAAATTCACAGTAATGGAATAAATATCATTGGGCACCATGCAATGCAAATTAGCGCTCAGATTCTCCATATAACTTTGTAATGTTGTATATATGTAGAAACTCTAAAATAATTTTTTGGCCACACTTTATTCAAAAGGAATGTTGTATGCAAATAAACGTGAAGAGAGGGCTTTTAGATCAATGGGGTAATGGATGTAACATGTGTGAATGTGTAGTTGATGCATTTATGGGGCCTAGAGAGGTATGTGTGTATTACGATTCGAGAGAGGCATGGATAGAGGGGCCAAGGGGGGGGTGGGAGAGATAGCACGAGAAATGAGAGTGGTCTAGAGAGAGAGAGACAAATATGACGTCACGACAAGAGATTCCATTCCCTTGAGTGTGTATATGCAAGGGGAGGGAATAGAGGCACCAGGAGAAATTTTCTGTGTGTGGTGTTTGTGTTGGTATGTGTGGGTGTGAGAAGATAATGAGACGTGGGGGCAGAGGGTGTGTCAACGCTGCGGAGGTCCTTCGTCGGGTTCCGGCCCTCGCACCACATTGGTCGGCCCATGACACATTTAGGAAGACCCATGGATGACTAGTCGACAAGACAAAGATAGCAGAATTGTGAAGGACTCTGTGTCCATCGACAAAGCCGGCTAGGATTTGTAACCCTAGGTTCTCGACTAAGGTAACCCTTTATCTCTCGATATTACTATTCATCCAACCTAACTTTAAGGGCATCCCATGTAATGCTCGCTAGAATCATACTCACGATTAGGAAGAGAGGTGAGACAATGCGTGAGACAAAGCGTAAAGATAATGTGCGACATGAGACACGAGGCAGGTCCATGTATATAGAAAGGGTCGATGAGGATTGTGCGTGTATGTTTAAGTAGAGGAAGAGTGCTTGTGATAAAGGTTAGTGAAAACAGTTGTAAATGGTTACGAGAGGGAGGGAGGGTTATATCTAGAGCATGTAAAAGTAGAAAGACACCCCTGGAGAGAGTGTGTGAGCATGTGAGAGACCACCATGGAGAGTGAAACTACACGTAAAAGACTGCTCTACACATTGATTAAAGATATAAATTGTATCCAAATATTAGGATGGGATCATGATATTTGCAATTCACGAAGGAGCGGTCATTGATCCATCGACATCTAGATTCTATCGAATTTGAGCATGTCTATGTTATTATTCAACACAATTGATCCACATAGTTAGTATTTTGAACTCCGATAATGCATCGCTTTAGCAATCGAATATAAACGTGAGTATAGTTCATGTTGTGTGTAAAGCACATTATACATACTAAAGTTACACAATGGACATTATAAATAGCTACCTATGAACTAGCATACATTTGAATTCAACTTAAGGTGGTTTAAAAAATCGAATTCAACATGAAGTCCATTCAATTATTTGAATTTGATATCATGGCATTTGTAAACCATACCTAAATTATGGGGCACCAATCTTTGCTCTGATTTTGTACATAATAGCATATGTAGTCGGTACAAAATAGATTCAAATTTAGCCTCCATTCCAAAATAATCGTAGTTATAGGATTTTCAAGTGTCAAAATTTCAAAAAGAAGCGGATAATTTAATGAGGTTTTCAAACATACAAGGTCAAATATAACGTTGTCTATTTAGGTCAATCCTCATAGTTCAAGAGTACTCTAAACGTGAATGCTTGTGTTTCAAAATTTCGAACGGTTACCAAAAGAGCCTCTACTCGCCGAAACCGCATGGAGACCAATGTTTGGTAGTACAAGGAAATTACTTTTCTAATAACTCCGACCAGTGAAACCTACCGCCCGACGTCCAAAGGTCTAAACCGGGTAGGTTTGTAGCTTCATCTAGACGCCACGCAACCGCCTCCAAAAACATTCATACACAATGGGCAGCCACACATGCCCACGTACCAAATCGCTCCCGCCCACTATTTGGGACACCGGGATTACCATCCTACCCCGACCCGCAGAGGGTCCGAATTTAAGAGGGGGCAAAGTTTGTACTTTCCCAAATTTCAAACAAGCCCCATCTTCTGCTCAAAAAGCCAAAACAAGCGCTGCCCTGCATCAAACATGGTTCCCCCACCCGTCCGATTCCCCATTCATACTCCATGGGCGCCAAAACTACCTCTCCACCACCGGAAACCTCGGCGCCCTCCGTCCGCCACCCCATCCCACCCATCAACCGCCTCCTCCATCACGCCGAGCCGATACTCCAACGACGCTGCCCACCACAACCTCAACCGCAACGCCTCCACGGCTAGTAGTTGAAGCCGAGGCCGAGCCGCCCATACCGAGCCAATTCAACCACGCCATCTCGCGCCTCATCGCTGCCGCTTCCAACTTCGCCACCCTCCACCACACCGAGTTGTTCCTCACCTTCCTTCGCCGCCGGATCTCCTCCCTTCTCCGACATACGGCCACGGCAACACAAGTCAACAATTTGGCCATGGGTTCGCCCAAGCCTGCACCTCCGTAACATCGGTTTCCCCAGAAAAAGAAGAAGATTGGCGCGACATGTGGAGGTGACCACACCGCAACCAAAAAGGTACCTCTTCCTTATTCGTGCAAATCTTACGCCTCTCGCTTGCACGGTATTCATCCCACAAGACACTAGTTGACCGCTTTTCTTGATACTAGATGTTCCTAGTAACTCGCGATGCACAAGGTTTCTCCTCATATACTATTTCACCTTAGCTAGAGGTCCGCCGCCTCTGAATTTCAATTTCTCGCCGTTGATTCCCAATTACGGAGCATTCCTCGCGTAACAGCGCTTAGTACGACTATTACGCCGGGAAGCAGCGCCTTGGTGTTTATCTTAGGGCGCAGCGGCCTAGAGCTACCGGGCGCCCGATCCGAGGTCGGCCGGATTAAAGGGATGGCCTGGGGCGCCGCCAAGCACGACGGTGGTGTGAGGTCGATGGGAGGGCGGGCGGCGGAGGCAGGGTCTGGGCCGGTGGTCGCATGCGGTTCGAGAAAGATCGCCAACAAGGATCGTGGGAGGTAGACGAAGGCCATCTCGCCTGCTCTTATAGATCGGACGTTCATTAAAAAAATCGATCGACCTATTTATTTTCAATGATCGTTATCTTAGATATGACCACATGTGGTGGTGTGTGGAGGAGTACCGCATTTCTGTGCTCATATTACAAAATCATACGGAGTAGAATCTAATTTTGTTTGCCATGCAATGTTGTAGAGCTATCATATGTCTCTGTCATTTATTTTTCAGCCACCGCTATCCTGCTACTTTTACAAAGGCACTAGTTCTCGCACACACTTCACCCATACTCTCACTATTGTGTTTTTATGCAAGGGTATTTCGAGACTCCTTGCCGAGAGAAGCAAAAAGAAAAGAGAAGTCATGCCAACTTTCTACGCGGCTAGGCAGGACACGCTACATCGCTTATAAAGGGTGCAGTGTCGAGATGGAGACGGTAAACGAGCTCGAGTTGATGACCTCGCTCGCAATGAACCACCATCCCAGGTGCTTGCTTTAACTTCGCGGTGTCATATGTGGTTGCATGTTCCATATGGTGTCTAGCTTGTATTCGAAAGGCCGAAGTCGGTCTTTATTAAGATAAGGAAAGATATTTTTTACATGAACCACCATCCCGTGAGCACCAGAAGACAAATAGCTAGTCGTGGCACTAGCCGAGCCAAGGACAAGCCCAAGAAAGATAGGCATCACCGAAGCCAACTAAAAAGCCGCGATGGTGGCGGCAGCCCGCCTCCCACTGTGCTCTCGTGTCCTAGATGATCATGTTCACCACTCCAACCGGATGTCTAGCTTGTATTGCTTCCAATTTGGTTAAATTGCATCTGCTTAGCTTACACATTATACCTTTGAATATGACATGCCTTTCTATTTTGGTACATACTAGTACATCCGTATTAACCATGTTCTTACATCAAACTAATGTTCTTGTGTATCCCTCATCAATCACTTATGACGAGGCAGGCAGGCAAGGGACTACCTCATTTAAAGAATGCAGCACACCTCCGACATGATTCTCAAGAAAGAAATGCTAGATGAAGATAGTGAACGTAGCTCAGAGTTGATTACAACATTTCCCTACACTAGCATCGCAGGTGCTTGCTCTAACTTGGCAGCGGATATGTGGTTGCATGTTGCATATGGTGTCTAGATTGTAATTCTTCCAATCTGGTTAAACTGCATGTGCTAGTCTCGCTTAGCTTATACATTATACCTGTTAATGTGACATGCCTTCCTCGTATTTAGTACATAGTACATCTGTCTATTAAGCATGTCCTTACATAAAACTATTGTTTTTTTGTATCCCGTGATCAATCAATATGACGAGACACCTTTAGTATATGCAAGGATATTAGTTGCATCTTTCATATGATTTATAGCATGCATCGCTTCTAATTTGTTGAAATTCCATTTATGATGGGACGCTTTTAACTTGGCAGAGTCATATTGGTTGCATCTTTCATGTGGTGTCTAGCTTGCATTGCTTCTTATTTGCTGGAATGGTTTCTACTTAGTTTACACAAACAGTTGTGAACATGCCATGTCACTGCTTTTCGTACATATTCCATCCTGGTATCATGTGTTTGCCTTTACATCAAAGTAGTGATTGTCAAGATTATGCATGAATGAGTTCTGAAGAGAGAATTTTATTGCTTTTTCTTGTCGGTTTTACTTGACAATTCAAAATCAATAAAGCGGAAGGAAGTTAGGGCAGCGGATAAAGGTGCTCCTTCCGAACGGAGGGCCTCTACAGTTTCTACCTCCACACCCCAAGATGATTTCCAAGACAACACATGCATAGACACTCAACAAAGTTGTGTTTATGATGAGCACGCCTCCCCTAGTGCAGCATCACCGTGCTCCCTCTAACTTGGCAATGTTATATGTGGTTGCATGTTATGTGTGATGTCTAGCTTGTATTGCTTCTAATTTTGTTGAATTCCATCCGCTTACTTTACACATTATACTTGAATAAGACACGTGTTCCTGTTTCTAGAACATACCAATAAATGTCTATCACACCATGTTCTTACATCAAATTACTACTGTTGTGTAACCTGCAACAATCACTTATCATAAGACACGTTTGACTTCGGAGTGTGATATAGGTTAAATCTCACATTCTTTTCTAGCTTTACTACTAATTTGTTGAAATGGCACTTATGACGAGACAGTTTTAACTTGGTAGAGTGATATTCGTTGCATCTTTCATATGGTGTCTAGCTTTCATTGCTTCTAATTTGTTGAAATCCCTTCTCCTTAGTTTACACATCATAAGCTGTGCATATGCAATGCTGAATGGCACTAATGACGAGAGACCTCTAACTTGGTAGTGTGTTGTTGTTTGCATCTTGCATATGATTTATTTCTTGTACTGCTTCACATTTGTTTAAACGCCATTTATGATGAGACATTGTTAACTTGGTAGAGAGATATTTGTAGCATCTTTCATATGGTGTTTACCTTCCATTGCATTGCTTCTAATTTGGTGAAATGTCTTCTTCTTAGTTTACACATCATAGTTCTGGTTATCTCTTCCGTCCTGTTTTTCATACATATTACATCCTCCTATCATGTGGTTGTCTAACATCAAAGTTCAGTTCGTCTCAAGATTCACGCATCAATTTGTTCTCAAGAACTAAATTGTTATTCGTTTTTCTTGTCGGCTTGACTTAACATGGCACAGAAAGAGGAAGAAACACAATGTAATGGCGTGGAATGAGAAGCGGATGAACTCCCGCAGATTCTGCCGGTAATCGATGGTGCAATAGAAGGTCAAAGTCCATGAAAATTCTACAAACACGGCATCCCATGCTACACGAGCTGCAAAAAAGCCAAACAGTAAACAAATAGCTGCCACCAAACAAGGCAGAGACAGCCCTAGTTCTTGCAACACCTATTTATAGATTACTACCAGCTGCACGACTTACTCTGCAGGCATACAATCGAGCTAGCAAGACGTTCCCAAGCTCCCTTGCCACCGACACTACTTCCCAAGCACTCTTGACACAAGACGAAGTTGGCAATATCAGATGAACTCTTGTGAGCTTCAACAGCAAGAAGGTAGTTGCTGGAGTCAAGTTACGCTTGCATGCTTCTTTATATGTAGTCTCACAGCTTTGATGTACACTAACACTTCCTATGTTCGTTGTTGGACTAGCACCTAGGCGCAAGAGGAAACAAACATCGTGGATAATGCTCGATAGGTTAACTAAATCTAGAGGAGGAAGAATGGAGATCCGCTTGAGGCAGGTTTAAAAAGGCCACATGATGCTACAGAGTCGCCAAGTTAGTATCGAGGCAGCGGTTGCTAGGTGTCATGTACGTATCCTCCCAACATGGATTCAAGACAGAATGACAAAGACGAAACCCAGCTCAACACCTTCCTCACCATTTATCCTGTAAGTATGGTTATGTATGGAAACTAGTAATATCGCCTTGCTCGTCCCCATACTTTCTAGGTTGTCGATAATGAGACTCCTACAATTTTCAACAGATGAGGTTCAAGTTGATAGCCAAGATGATGCAACTGCACAAGCTTGCACCCATGTTTTCAAGTCTGCTCATACAAGATCGGTATAACTTGAGGAAAACTCACTTTGAAGGCAAGGCTAACAATGAACTTTCCCAAACATCTCCAAAGGGAAAATATATCGGATGAAGACTCGAGGGCCTTGTTAAACACTCGTCCGATCCAAGTATCGTACATTATATATATGTGATCGATCACATGTTGAAGTCCTATTTACGCATGTGCCACACAAATCTATCTTCTTGTAGGTGAACTGTTCAAAGAACAAGGCCAACTGCATTTAAAGTGAAATTCCAATGCATTTACAAGATCTCGAGCTATATTGCACATCGCGAGGCTCTTGTAATTAGCTGTTGTTTCACTCTTTTCGCTGTACCATATTATCGATCTATATTGACTTGTTCAAATGCATAGGAAAGCCCGCAAGGACCAAAAAGTACCTGAACCAAATGTTGTGGAAATCTTCAAGGATCACACACCAAAGAAGAAGAAGGGCATGACTACACCATTCAAAGCCGCTGTTGTAAGTCCTTAATCCTCATGCCTTTTAACTACTACTTACTATGACTTGTGCCTTGAACTGCATGGTTTGCAGCCAATGTCTATTACTCTTTTCAATTTTATACACAATTGTCTTAGCGTATCATTGCACCTTACAAGGTTTAAAAGAGAGGAGTGATGTTCCTTTGATCTTGACCCGTAATCTAGTTCTATGCTGGACTTGCCCACACAACGTTACAATTGCATGTTTGTCTGTTCTCAGTTGTTTTGTGATATGAATGATGTCATACTATGCTTATCAGTGATTATAAACTTCGCTCTTTATCCTTAGCCCTCAATACAATGTGAAGAAATAGACAATACATTAGCGATGGTACATGGTCATATGTTTGGAACCTGGTTTTATTATGTACTTTGCAATAAAATACAACTAATATTTTACATGGGTTCACCGTAATAAGTTCAGATATAGACCAAAGCTATTTTGTTTGGTTTTGCTCAGCTTCCTTAATATCTTCTGCTCGGGTACTACTAATGTAAAACCTCAACTTTTCAAATGAGCTATGGAAAAATGAGGAACCGCCACCTTCCAAGGTGGCGAGGCAACTATAACCGCAATGTCGCCTCTTGCTGCAAAGGGGTCAAGACGTCCACTAATAGTGCCAAAAGCACGCTCATGCGTAATATCCGGTTGGTTGTTAAGGCATATCGCCCAAACTGCCTCATGATCAAGATATGCAAGCTCAAAGCAATGTTGTATCTCAAGGCTTCCGCATACACAAAGTCCATTCCTAACAGAGGCCCTTTGTGAAACAAGGAGAAACATTGCTCAATGTCGCAAGATATGCATGGTTTTGAAACCATACTATCGACATTTGCTATGTTGTTCAGAGCCTAGGGAAATGAAGGCGAGGGTTATGGTGCTCCATCGACAATACAACATGAAAACGTAATAACAAAGTCAAATGAACCGAGCTTCAACTTCGTGGTGCATTTATGTGCTAGATGCAAGTTTTATGCCAACCTTCCTTTTGTTATATAGTTGTAATTTGTTTTGGTGCGATACAAAATTTATTCTTAACGCAGCAGCCACCGCTCAAGAAAAAAAGAAGCCATTTTTGTATAGTGTAGGTGTTCCCTATATTTGCACTCGGTGGCAATCTTTGATGCCGAGTGGATGTAATTTGTGCAATCGCCTTTAATAGCCTAGCGTTAGTTTCAGCCTTATTTATTTCCTAGTCTTTTTCCCGGTTTGCTAGTGGCCGAATTACCATGGGTTATATACGGCCGTAGGATCCATGGGTCTCCCACGGGTCACGATAAATGGGCTCAGAATCGGTGGGCCTCGCCATCGATAAATGGGCTCAGAATCGGGGCCGTCTGCTTCTGACAAATGGGCTCAGAATCGGTGCAGCCTCGTCCGGATAAATGGGTCTACATACGAATCAGTTTAATTGGTATCGCTCAAAGACGGTAATGGGCCGTTAACAGGCCGTAGGATCTAAACGCTTAATTCGCTGCTGCATAACGGTCGTTAATGGGCCGTAATATAGGACAGCTGAAACGCGCAACGAAGTTAACATGCCGTAAACAAAGCCGATTTCATGCTATAACCAATTTGGCCCATTAGGTAACAGGCCAAGAACGGGTCGACTTCTTACCATGGGCCAATTTGGCCCATTAGGGGAACATGCCAAGAACGGGCCGACTTTTGCCATGGGTTCGAATTTGGCCCATTAGGGGAACAGCCAAGAACGGATCCTAAGTAATCGAGGGCTCAAAAGGAGCCCAAGAACGTATGGCCCGGCCAATAGGCCGGTTAACGACGAGCGGAAACGCCCATGTAAATCATGCGGCCGTTAACGGCACAAAGGAAATTACTGTTCATTATGGGTAGAGTCACCATGGGCCCAGAAGGGCCGAAGATACGAAGGTCTCATATGGGCCGAAGACGCCGGGGCCATACATGGGCCGAAGTGAAATGGGTCGGTGTTATATTCGACGGCCACATGACGTTGTTGGGCCGATTTTTTAGGGCCTAACGGGCCGTGAGTTAAAGGGCCGTGAAATGGGCTATTTGTGAAGAGACCGTTATCAAGCTTTTCATGGCCAGCCCTGCTAACTTTTCGCCAAGTCAAACGGCCGCTTTTGTAAGTTAAATGGGCCAGGCCATGGCACGGTCGACATATCATAGGCGCCTTATCTCACCCATCGACGAGCCGACATGTGTTTCGTCCGCCAATAAGAATTTTACACGGAAATTTCCCATTGGTCGTATTAAACGGGTTATCGATCCAAACCCGACCCGATAGCTTAACGACGTTCGCTACGTGGAAGCCACGGTCGGGTCACCCTTGACGAAAGCACTTCGGTGACGCGCGATTTATCATCATGGAAGTGGACACTCGTGATGATAATTTCGTAATGTCATGGAACACTTCTACGACAAGACAAGTATGACTATCTTGATTCTCGCTATAAATCGCCATGGATGTACATGCATGACAAAAAACGCGACTCCATCGTGACAAACACGATCATCACGGAAGTGTATTTTTTGTAGTGAGTATATGTTTGACTTTACCGCACACGCTTAGGGTGTGCCCTTCCGCAAAATAGCCCCTGAGACTCTGGTTGCTTTCGAGAACAGCGGCAAACAGAGGATCATAGTCCCAGGTAATAATCAGGCCGCCTTCATGTGCACGTGGCTGGAGGTCCGGTGGTTAGCCGGACTGGTGAGTTTGCCGAGCTGAAGCGGCAGATGCTGACATCGTACTTGTAAACAAGCGGCTCAACGAGGCACATGGTATGTGATTTCTCTGGTGATCAACACATAGTAAGAGGAGCATGATGCTAGTATCTTTAATATGTTGTGATCGCAGATGGGGGCTGCCAGCCATGGAGACCCTTTCATGGAACTTGCCCGCAAGCAAGGAACAAGCCAGAAGAGTGATGCGCCGCTTAAAGGCGGTCAAGAGTCGAGAGCCGAATAGTTTACATTGCTAAAGCAAGGATAAAATAGCCAAGATTGCCGCTGAATTGAAGGATGCCGCCATCGGGTACGAGCTTCTTGAAATGGAAAATCGAACGAAGATGATTGAATCGAGAAGGCCATGGTAGCGTTAGCGACACCCGCCTAAAATCGTAGAGCGGCGAAGGAGGAGCATGCTGCCGGGATATTGTGGCCGGAAGCCCTTTTGTTGCGACGGTTCGGAGATCCTAAGTATGCCCTCTTAATCAACTATGGAGTTCAGAGACGACACGTGGATTTGGCAGCGAAAAGGCCGATGCGGCCGAGTATTTCAAAGATCAAAAAGATCGTGAAGTGGAAAAGTTGTTCTGGTCATAGTTCAATGTTCCAGTGCATCCGCTGCTGTTGAACGAGCGAATGGCCGAGTGGGCCAAGCTCCATAGGTTGTCCGGACTTGCCATGAGGTCTGTTGTGGATCATCTTTAGCCGGAAGGGCCAAGGCCGAATAGTTATTTTAGTTTAGTGCAACAGTTCCTTGGTGTTGTGCCGCATCGACGCTTATGAAGAGGTCGGCAGTATAGAGGGTGCGCGATGGCACTTGCCCGCGTCAAGACATAATCGGGCAGAGATGGAGGCCACCGCTATTGCAACTCCGTAGTTCACCGTAGGTCGAGTATCGGCTGGTTAGCACTACTTTGAAGAAGTCCTTGAAGGCGCCGCTTAATAGAGGCTCGTTCAAGAATATTATGTTCTAGTGACATGTATTCCCATTATAAGAACAATGTTTATTAAATTATAAAGGCTGTGTTTATACTTTGCCCGAAAGTATTATGATGCCTCTCGCACGCCGCTTATGTATATATGTATATAACTTGAAAGTTTGCAAATGTTTACCAGCCCCCACGCATATAATGCGGGGGTGTTCGCAAAAAATGCGTGTTCACACTTGATCCAACGTCTTGGTCCATTAAGGAGGTGATAGCGCAGCCAACGAGGCAATCATACTATATTGCTTTAACACTTTCACTTAGTCATAGGAGTTTGATGGTGGGAATATTATATAGCCCCTGGTACCTCCGCAAGACTCATCCGAATACGGGTGCGACGCACATGACCGTGAAACGCCCTTCGTTAATGCGAGGAATCCCTAAGATTCCGCTTAAGTCATCGAAAGTGGTTGACCAGTCTCGCTTTATCATGACAAAGCCGCCGCTTTTCTACTAAGGTGCTCATCCGATGAACCAGGGCACAATCGCAGAGCCTTCCGGCCACCTTAGCCGATAGAGCGAACGTAAGGTAGCAAACACGGAGCCGCAAACCCAACATTTGACCAAAGACATGATTCGAGCTGATGCATATAAGGACAAACTCGCACGCCAACACTCCCTTAAGGTATTCGGTCTTTATAACATATGCCGGGCTGAGCAATGCCTTGATAATGAACCCCGAGTGTCTAGGTATGTGCAATGCTCGACGCGGAGAAATGCCAATAACGCCAAGATCCTTCTGTATGAGTATCCGAAAGGATGTGAACAACAAGAGACAAAGTAAAAAGGTTTACACAGGTCTTAATCTAAAAGAAACCTTTGAGCGGTCCCCGCCGCACGCCCAGCGCTCGCGGTCTCAAGTAGCCGATCCTAGAAGGGTGTAGCACCATTGTCGTCTCAGAAAAGATAAGAACTTAGGTGAAAGTTGTCATGCTAAAATTGGTTATTATCGATAAACCATGAAAATTCAAGATAAGTAAAGTTGAGCCAAACTAGCCTCTGCTTACACGCTGGAAGCCCCGGTACCGCTTATGAGGGTAAATCCATCAAACCAATCTTAGCTATATCTAATCGTTACATTTAGTGATGTGCGTGACTCGCCTAGTTGCCGGTCCGCGGTCTTGACGACCGATCGCTTATTCTTGTTGAGAGGCCGCTTTAGTGTTCGCTGCTAAAGCCGCCACATGTTCTTCCGCACATAAGGAACGCTCGATATTTCTTAATTGTGATGATGCCACGTGGACCGGCATCTTAAGCTTAAGGGAAGCAAATGCGGTAATCGCATTAAAACGAGCAAAAGCTACTCTTCCGAGTAGTGCTTGATAGCCACTTTGAATGGAGCGGCGTCGAAGATTAAATGTTCGCTTCGGAAGTTGTCGGAGAACCGGCTACAACCTTCTAGTACTAGAGAGCCCGTGCAATGGCCTCCTGCCTCGTATTACTCCCTTAAAGGTAGTATTACCGTGGCTGATTCTTGTCGGGTCTATCCCCATTTTGCGGACTGTGGTCCCGATATATCGATTAAGATTATCGCCGTCGTCCATAAGGACTCGTGTGAGATGGTATTCGCTTATTATTGGGTCTAACATCAAGGCAGCCAATCCTCCGTGGCTTGATACTTGTTAGGTGATCCCCGCGATCAAAAGTGATTCAAGTGCACTCAACCAGGGGTTGAACTTAGGGGTGACGGCGCCACGGGCAGGTGTCTCTTGAGTGCATGTTTGCTTGTCTTCTTCGCCACGTGGGATCATGTTCACCGTGGTTGACCTCTCGTGGGAATTTTTTTCTGCCCCTGCTGCTTTGTCAAGCGAGGCTCGGCCTCGCCTTTCACTTGGTGTCTCCTCCCTTGTGTTCGGCATTTAGCTTACTGCCCGCTTGAAGACCCAGATTCTCTCGTGGGTGTGATTTGCGTGTGTTTATCGGGAAGCCATGAATCGGCTATAGTTTGTCTAGAATCTTGTTTAGGCTGGACGGTTCCATCTCTCTGCCTTTTGAAAGGCTTTTTTTCGCTGACCCGGTCGAGAGCCCCTAATCCGCGCATACTCCGTGTTATCCTGGCTGTCTTTATTTCGACGCTTGCTTTTATTGGCGTCAGTGGTTTTCCATTGCCATTCCCGACTTCGATGTGCCTAGGTCACTGGTGCTACCACGGGCTACCAGCTATCTTCGCC